>JAVQJX010172386.1:0-13573 GCA_036025115.1 Ambassis agassizii
CTCAGGTTACAAATAAAACCTCACAGGTGACAGGAGGGAGTTTAAGATGGCTGGTATTCCAGGTATTTGAAAACTTTTTTTCCCACACAGGTACAGATGGTGCAGACATGAAATAAATCAATGCGCTCACTGTTCAATCTGAGATATTTCATTACAAAAGGAAAATGAGGAAAAGGTTTCATTTTCATGAATCAGCTGCACACAGTTGACTACAGATGTGCAATATGGCAGAAAATGGCTGGATTTGCCACCATGTCAGCATGCTGTTTTTGCAGGATCCTCTGGGTTCCTGTAAAGGAAATGACTCAGTGATATGAAGGCTCCAGCTCGTTCCTGGAGCTCTGCGATAGCCCAAGCGGGCAGCAGGGGATCCTGATCATCATTTCTGGACAGCAGTTCCCCTTTGTTTCACCAAAGTCATTAAACTACCCACCGGTATTTAACAATAACACTTTCAGCGCCAAGGAAAACTGCACAAACACAACAGCAGCGGTAAAACAACGAAATCAAAGAAAAGTATAGCCGACTTTTCTTTATTTAAAAGGAGGAAAGCTGCATCAGTGAATTAAACTGCAGGTGCTACATTATTTTCTGCATTCTACATTTTACTCATGACTAGCATTGCGCAATACAGCATGCCTCACCATGTCTCACACTTCAAACTTGACTTCAGAGTTGAATAAAGGAGCATTTTTACAGCCATTCAGTGGCACATGTAGCGATAAAAATGGCAGAAACGGGCACAGAGGCAGGCACAAACACCATCTGACCATCAGCACGCAGCTGCAGAGCACGAGGCATCAGAGAGAGAGAGAGACGGCGCTGCATCCGAGCCAGTGTTACACTCTGACTCTGCCGTGCCAGGGCCGAATGAAGACTGAAAGAAAAACGTCACCTCCAGCACAGGCGTTCAGAAAGAGAATGGAATTTAATCTCATCTCCTCCGAACCTTGTACTTTTCCACTCCGGCTTCAGGCTGTGGAAGAAGGACTCGTGCCTTCCAGTGACAACAAGTATTTGTGCCAACAGACACACTATATAACGTTGGGCTTTTTATGGACTTAGGCATTAGCTTTAGCAGGATAATGTACTCTGGAGATCAGGGATGACAGTTTTTCCCAACAGAGACTGAAACAGTTCAGAAACCTCCCCGGAGACTGAACTCCACTTCTGCTTTGGTCACTTTTTCATTTCGGCACGTAAAAAAAACACAACTTCTGCACAATGTTTTCTCACAATACTTAGTCACCCAACATGTGCTTTATCACCTCCCAACATACTGAACTTTCTTAGCATACAAGAGAAATAATGAAAGCTGGAAATAGCAGTGACATATTTAAAAACTGGTTTGAGAAAAAAAAAGAACACACACACACCCACAAACTGACCTGTGAATTTTGCACTCACAGGAACAGCGTCACTGAGCAGTGGGTTTCTGCTGCTTCCTGTCTGTTAAACCACATTCTGAAGAACATTTCTTCCTCTGTGTAAGTGCGGAAAGTTCTCAACTCCCCCTCCTTCCTTCTCTAACATACTAGTACTCTTGTAGATGAGTATTCTTACACAGGTAGCACTCTTATGAATAATGTAGTTCCAGTGGCACAAAACACACAAATATACATGTTATAATTAGACGGTTGCTGGTTCCTCAATACAGTTTAGTATTATCACAGAAGAAGAAGAAGACACTCGGAGCTGTGATGGTGAATTCAACAGGATCAGAAATAGGCCTCTCAAAGCCACACCTGCCATTTGCAGACATCTCTTGCCCACAGCGCTGACACAACGCATGCAAAAGCAGACAGCATTACTAACCCCCCACCCCTCCACACAGACACGTCCCTTTATCGGCCCCACAGGTTGGTTTTACACAAATTCTCAGAACAAACGACAAAGTTCCTGCCACACAGTGACACAAAACACACAAAAATACACGTATTCACTCATAAGGTCATATCTGCAGGATGGCACAGGAGAAACACAACCCAAAACATATTCCATTATAAAACGAACAAATCTAAAGCGTCGCTAAATGCTATCATAAGTATACATTTTTTACACATCTAGTAATGTTTTACAATTTGTCTAATGAATGCAGAACTACAGAGAAATGTGTTTAACAACCTTTTCTTTTTTTTAAGAGATGCAGCACTTTGGTATAAACTATTACTGGCAGCCTATTTCTGTTATGTGGAAACAAGCCACATGTCACAGATAGGAAGAACCACTGAAGTTGTGAAAACAGGACAGGAAATTGCAGCAAAGCTAAAACACAACTGCACCCTAAAACATCTCAAGTTTGATGTGCCCATCTGATCTTTACATGTGTGCATTAAAAATCCAAAAATAATGTTTGTCCACTGTTACAAAAGTGAAGAAAAGAGACTTATTAGTGCTCAGCTTCGCATATTAAGAGATCCAGGACACCATCATTATTTAACATGGCCTGTACTGACAAGACCAGCCAAGGTCATATAATTGGCCTAACCTCTGCTGTTTGGACTTGCATCCCTTCAAATTTGGCCTCACTCACAGCTGGTATGTGTACTATGTGGTACTTTTTTTTTGTGTCGCCGCATTACAGCGTGATTTTGATGGTTTTGCTACAACTCCTTAAAGACCATGTTATGTAACTCCAATAAATAACCTGATCAGTGCTGTACAAACACATTTCATTACATCATGTCTGCAAGAAGAATGTTTGATGGGATCCATTATAATCCTGTAGTGCAGTTATATTTGCTTCTTTTGCCTCACTGGTGTCTCAAGTCCATGAATCCAATATCACAAAAAAAAGGGGGGAGGATAAAAAAAAAACATGCAAGTCTGTGCGTGTGTGTCACTTGCATCTGATTGCCCCGAAGATTCTTTTCTTGCCGACATATTTGAAATGTTTCATCCTGACTCCACAACTCTGCTGTTGTTTTGGCTGCTGTGCGCGTGCCATTTGATGCGTGACTAGAGAGGCTGGACTCTCTTCATCTTATACACACATACCACATGTATAGGAGGAAAATACAATATTAGAAAATGGTGTAATATGTATAGTCAGAAAAAAATACACATTGTGATTCTATAAACGTCATGCTTGCGCGCGCACACACACACACACCTTTCAGATGTGTTTACATTCATAACAATTCTGACATGTCACAGCACAGTAAAGCTGGCAGAGAATATCATACCAGCAGCATCAACAAAGCTTAAATAAAAACAAGGTGAAGGACGTTATCTTTAATTCTCTTCTTAAACTATAAATCACCATGCCAATTTCACTCTGATGGCTGCCATCACATTAGGCAACATCTCACAACTCAAGGGGAGAAATTCCATTTGGAGCTTATAAACTTTGCCAAAAAAAAAAAAAGACTTTTCCACACACGGTTTAGCAGCGCAGTACTAGGTACGTGTTATACTGTAGCACAGAAATCTCAGGGCTGTGAGTCTGAGTCAAGGCTGAACAGGGAGCCCGGCTGTTTTAAAGGAGGCTGCATACCAAACAGGTCTGGACACAAGCAGGCTGATGTGTCCACCCACAGCCAAGCATGCAGTAATATGCAGCAAAAAACACACCTACAGATGGAATAAAGTCAGAGATGGTTTCATGTCTTATCAGTGACTTTTAGTGATTCAAATCATACTAAATTTGCGCATCAAAAGGTAAGATAAGCTACCTTAGACCCCATCATTTCCTTTAATACATTTTTATATTGTCATGAGTTCTTAAAAGAAAAATCAAACATTCACTTATCACTTATCCTGTGACCTGCAGAGCTATTTAACCTTCAAGACTTGGATAGCGGCACTCAGTATGTGCACACAAAAATCTAGACCCAGTTACTCAAGCAAATCTGCAACTCTAGCTGTGAGTAGTTTCATGTAGGAAGTAGTTTCTCCACCCAGCAACGACATCACTGCACAGAAGGTAGCATGCAACATGAAAAGTACCTCAAGCCGAGTGTCATCCTGTTCTACTATAGTGGAAAGAACGCAGAAATCTAAACCGCAAAATGCAAACAAAAGGAAAGATGGCGGCCTGAATACGTGGTTTTTGGATGTATTGTCCTTATGAGATGGATGGTACTAGATTTCTAGCATTAATAGTAAGCTAAGAGGTGCAGCTTCATATTGAGATCAGTGATATCAGTGTTTAGCTTGCACTACGTTTATCTTGATATCTCTGAACAAACACTGTGGTAAAAAAAAAAAAAAAAGTAGCAAAGCTGTTTTGAAGATTTTCTATTGATCAGCTCTTCCCATCTGAACCCCCATGAAGTCTCACAGATAGGACCACTCACACTGAGGCAGCTCAGCCCCTTAAAGAGCACTTATCTGATTTCATACAATTGAATAGTGGGTCAGTGTGGTGTTGGGTATCACTAACCAATGTTTCTATCTAATCTTAAAGCCGGTAAACGTCTGCCCCATCCCCGGCATCTGAGGACAGAAGTGCAGAGTCACTGCATACTTTCAATACAGACAGAGGAGAAAAGAAATATTTAAGCAATGTGATGAACTCACACATCTAAACAGCAGCTTGTAAAGACACCATGAACTGCACGATTCAGGTATTACAGCATTGCATCTGACACTTTATCGTCTTGTTTTCTGCTAGCGTTACATTGGATGTGTTTAATACAGCTGCTATTCAAAAGGTTGGTTTCACCTCTTTGGAGAAGTGATGTGTGCAGGAAGCAGAAGGACAGTCTGTTCAGGCAGGTCAATATTTGAGAAAGCTTTATGAAATACACTTGTTTATGGCAGGTCAGGTGATGAGGAAGGTGCAGGAGATAGGGACAATAAACTACCTGGTTAAAGAGAAAGACACGCTCAATATAAAGGTTGTATAACAAAATATTTACATGCTGTTACTGTTTAACCATATTAGGGATCTGTAATAATTGAGTACAGGATAAACAGTTTATATGTAGCTTTAATAGAAATGGCTTTCCCCAGAAGATACACTGTACAAACAGGACAGGCTTATATAAATGTTAACCTATGCTGCTTTGAATAGAGAGACCTGAACCTGACAGTCGGCCTCCCGAGGGGAGCCGGGGTTATGTTGTTCTGACGAGAATCACAATGCAAAAACGCAAAGGTAAACAAGGAGTGGCTGTTGCTTAGGAACACGCAGAGGGAGAGGGCTTGTAAAACAGACTCTGTGGTACAAGAAGGAGCAGGCGGGCCTCATTCAGCTCAGTGTGTTTGTGAGGGCACATGGATGAAGACCAAACAAAGACCAAACAAATTGTGTGTAACTGTGAGTGAACTAAAATGGTCTGAGATGAAAATATAGTTTCTTCAAGGAGCTCCAAATGTGTACACACAGGAAGACTATGGAAAAATGTCCCTCATGACTCCAAAAGAGGCGCCATCACACTCTACTTTATTAGTATTTCACTAATAAAGGCAATGTATAAGAGGTAAAGAAGGCACCGTTTGAGAAATAAATCCACTTTTAAGTCTGAACTCAGACCTTTCCATTCATTCAGGAGTGCAGCATATGTTGTGAGTGCTGGAGTCATTATGGGCATGGCTAGTTTTCCATACAAGAGAAGCCTGCTGTTGAAGCTTTCAGACACAGACACCGCTGCAGCTGGGTGTCTGGGACCGAAGCCTCTAAAAAAAAAAAAAAAAAAAAAAACCATGTGGGGAATCAATTTCCCTCTATGCCTGGGTCAGGATGCCAGGATGTACCAACTGACACAGCATTAAAGTCAATGTGATGTTTAAATTAACACCCAGGAGTTTTATGTTCACATGTATGTCACACTGTGAGTTTTTTTTTTGTTTGTATGATGTTACCTCATGCAGGGTGGAACCCATATAATTGGAAAGAAAAACAGTGCAGTATGAATGTGTTTTCAGGCCTGCATTATATATAATGCAAGCAATTTATAGTGAGGAAAGACACAACTGCATCACAGTTTGTTCATTTAGTCACAAACGATTGAGACAAAGGCAGGAGAGCACACGAGGCTGCAATGGAAATTTTTATGATGTTCTGCAGGCTGCTTTTATCTTTTACAAAATAAACTTGTAGCAGACTCCACCCACACAATCTCAGTGAGCAACTTCTACTTATTTAAAGATGCATCTATGGCCAAGTAGCACGCTGTAGAAAATCCTCAGTATATCATAATGAGTGTTAAGCAGCTGTTGTCATTTTTTTTGTGGCTGATCATTCCAGAAACACTCTTCTTGATGTAATTTCAGCATGCTCCAAGATGAGTTACTTTTTATTACCAGTGCTGGTTCAAGTTTTCATACAACATAAAGATGCAGCAAGCTTCCACTATATTTAGTATGTATGAGACTGATCTGGAGCCAAACTATGTAAATGAACAGCAGAAGGTTCCACCTAAAGATCAAATGTTCTGCTCTTTAAAACCTATTAATACAATAAGCACAAATGAATAAAAACAAGGATTTGTTGTAACATTTTTGCACTTATGCTTCCCTTGTCTAAACTGTATGGACTTTTAGTCTCAGTTTTGTTAGTTGCAGATATTTTCTGCAAAAAATGCTGAGGATGATGGTAAAAAACAAAAACAAAAAACAAAACACTTTATCAGTGAGGTTGCATTACTGCTGAAAAGGGTCGTACTTTTTGTAGTTTCTTTCCATGGAGCGTTGGTGTGACTCTGCAGCCATGTTACGAGACAGAACCTGTGCCCTGACCAGCAGGGTACATTACATAACCAGCAGAGTTATCAAAGGTGTGACCTGATATTCCACATATCATCTCTCTCTCTCTCTCTCTCTCTCTCTCGTATGCTCCCTTTCTTCTTTCCCTCTCTTTGTCTGACTACATGGCACTATTGTCTTTCACTTATTACAGCCAGGTGGGTGTGATCAGTTTCGTAACACCTGCCCACTCCTTCAGAGACCCAAAAAACTGTGAGGTTCAGAGCTCTTTCCCAGCCCATAAGGTGTGCTTACATTTAGGTTCATTTGTGTATGAGTCATTAAGAAAACATGAGAAATATGTGAAAACAGCAGATCAACATCATCTAACGGAGAAGTAAAAAAAAAAATACCCTGACAGATCTTGGTAATCGCAAAAAATCCACAATTACATCATCTCGTTTTCAGTCTAAAAGAAAAAGCTCTGTGGTCAGATGTGATGATCACATCTCTGGATCAACTTGTACTCCAGAACAGCAGGATACCAGTCCCAGCATGCTCTGAGCAGAAGTCAGTTGCAACATGGAGAGAGAGTTGCTCAATCGATTCAACTTTATTTATCAAGGGAGGCCTTCTTGTGCTGCGTATTCACAACTGGCCAGTATACAGACTGTGCCTTGCTCAGTGGCACAGTAGCTTTTGGGAGCAGAAGAGAGAGTTACACATTAACCCTCCCCACCCTGATTTTACCAGCTCTTCACTGAGTTCAAACTTCCCATCACAGTTCTACTTAAGGTTCTCCATTCTTTCCAGGAAAAGGGGAGTGGAACCTAAAATGGAAACATGACGCAAATCTGGCACAAAAACAGCTTATTTACACTTACTATTCTTTCTCAAATTTCCAGACAGGTTTATGTGCCTATAAAGACGAGTGTATCCTCTAGTTTCACAATGAATACATTAGGTTTCCGTAGACTTATAATGAGATGCAACCAGAAGTTGAGGTTGAAGTGGCAGTCATTTGACACATTTAAAGCATAATTATATCCACTACAGCTAAACACGACACTACATGATGTGTGTAATTATCATGTGTGTATTAAGAAATAAATCCAGTACTTAAAAGAACACCTGTATCTGACCATGTGACGCTGGTATCCGTTTATTCTACTTAACAGACAGTGTGTGCCTGACACATACAGTTGGCTCTGTGTTTACTCTGTTCAAAGCATGCATCTGTAACATGACACCAACTAAACCCTCCATTTTTTTTCTTTTACATCAGTGTGCTGTGGATGTAGTAATAAAACTAAACTCCACCTCCGGCCCCTGCCATGGTTATAACCCTTCTCTTGCAACGCCTCAGTCATCTTGCCCAAGTCTAATGATCTAATTACAGGCTAAGACTTGTTAACTTTGTGCTGAATGAAGCAGCCCAGCCTGACACACACACATATACACACACTCCTCCTGTCCTTTTAATGAAGTCTCAACTAAACAGCAGCCACAGAGATGGTTCATCCTATGAGACGCCGAAGGCCTCATTTACAATCCAAATCAGGGTGGGCACAGAGAATGATGAGAAAGTTAGGTCAAATGCAAACTCGTCCCTGTTCAACAACAGAGCCATTCACTGACTGCATGGTGATGCTGTACAGCAGGTATAACAGCAGAGCCTCAAGTAAAATGAATGTCTATGAAACAATGGGCTCCACGTTACATCAACGTGATCAATCCAAAATGCCAAACTGATGAAACAATCACAAGCTTGGGTATTTTACAAACTTAAAATGAAAAGAGGCCTGACCAAATTGGGATGAAAATGTTCTGCACCGGTTGTACATTTGAACAGAGAGTCAGAAGAGTGTGGGTGTGAATGTGAAGCCATGTTTAGTGATACAGTATGTGCACAATGTCGTATGTGGACCGCAAAGTGCAGAGTAGATTCTGGTAAAACAGGAAGTGCGCTTTTATCTCTGCTGCACTGAGCAACTTTTAGAAACAGACTCTCAACAAACATTAAGCAGAACAAATGGGTTGATAAAGAAAGAGATGAAAAAAAAAAGCATTACGGAAAGTCAGGCAGAAAAGAGGAAGGAAAAACTATTCCCGTGTGCTGAAATGACAAACTTTTGGGCATCTACATTACAAGAAGAGCAACATTCTCTTCTGATGAAGTGAAGATTTTGATGCATGAAGAGCTGCATGCAAAAACCACGGCTGCTTTACTAATGTAGAAGTTCCAGTGTCAACCAACAACTATTAGACATTCAGATAGCAAACTCAGACCAAAACCAACATGGTGTGTAATTACTGATTACTACACTGTGAAAAATACATGTGGGCTTGGTCAAAGGGGCTTGCAAAACACTGTTCCCGCCCTCGTTTTAGGACACCTTATAAGGCAACAATTTGTAAAAACTTTATCAGATCTTTCTTACCAACTTTTAAATTGACACACTCTTTCCTAATTGTTAAGCCCCAGAAAATGTCAAAAAAGGGTTTGAGGAAAATGTGCAACATGTGCAGGCCAATCTCCTGTAATTATAGTATAATGATGGCTGATTTCTGCTCAGTGATGTGGAATAGAAACCGGCCTAGGAGAAGTTAGCTGGGGGAAAACATGTACCAAAAGATCAGTTGAACTGGAATGGCTTGTTGAGGCGCTTTTTTTTTAGAACACCTTAATACGGCAAGTGTGTTGATGTAATGATATGAATGTAAAGATAAAGAAGATTAAGATGTGCAGTATAGTGGCCTAATTAGCCGCCTGCCCACTCACAAACACAGCTTTCAAATTTACATGTACATTGAAAACCCCCTAATCCAATTATATCTGTGCCAACCTGGAGGAAAATCCTTAGAAGTTGAAATGTCCTTTTTTTTTCTGTCAACAGACACCATCAAAATGTGCAAACAAAATATTCATCACAAACCTCAAAGACACGGGTTTCGGGTGACAAGGTCCATATTAGCAATCGAGCAAGTGTTGATCCTAGCAGCCACTGAAAATCACGAGGAAACAAAAACAAAAAAAAAAAAAACACGCCACAAAAGGTGAAATAATCCAAGATGTGACTAAAGAAGTGCACTGGCCTGCCCCACACCTCTTTCTCACAGCGGCAAAACAAAACTGGAGAGGAGGGAGGGACGGAGGTGGTGGTGTGGTGGTGGTGGTGGTGGGGGGGGAGACGACAATGCAATGGCTGCTGTTTGAAACAGAAAAAGGAGAAGTGTAGTGAAGCAACTTGTCCTCTCCCTATGAGTCACACAGCACTGTCGCCATTGGTAGGGGCGCCCTGAGGCAGAGTGCCTTCACCTGGCCAATCAGCGGTGAGTATCGGCCCCCGAATGCAAATGCTTTCAGGTGAGTTCTGCTTACGGGTAGGGATTGGATGGGGTTTCAGCGGCGGGGGAGGGGACATCAGAGAGGACCAACCAGGGGGCCACACCTTAAAAACAGTGTGAAAGATGATAGACGGGTTTCTCCTGCAGAGGCGGAGGAGTGCTGGAGGTGTAAGCAAACAGTTGAACAGGTATGCACTTACTTTAGACTTTGACCATACAATATGGGCCAGGCATGGTGATAAAAAATCTTTTGTGGCAGGTCAGAAGTAAAGTTCATACCTCTTTGTGTCCCATTAAAAACTGTTACAGTGAATTGTGGGTCTATAAGGAATGTCAGTGAGACAGTTAGGCTGCTGAATTGTGGAGGAGTTGTTCTCCCCAAAGCATCATAAAACAATTTCTACAAGTGGGAGATGGAAAGAAATGAAACCTTTAAAGTCGACTGCGTTTAAATGTGATCAAGCGCCTGCATGACAAAAGCCTAACATTTTTCTCTCTTCCTCCCTTCTCTTAAATACTAAGAGATCATGACACAGACAAGCTCCTGTGGTGAAGAATCATCACATGAAGGTGAGCTTGAACGACTGTTCAGAAAATATGACACATCAGATTAGTTAGTAACACACATTTTAGAGATTAGCTCACATATAGCTCACATAAGATAAGAATCATTATCAGAAATGAGACTCAAGCAAACAGGAAATGGTGGTCTGTGGTGAGTGTTGAGCACTGTGTCTTCACACGTGTGCATAAATATATACTTATTTTCTACCAAAAAGACCCGGCTTCAAATGCATTTTAACAACGGACTTAATATCTATTACATTCATTTCAGCGCGTTTTTTTTATGGCACAAAATTCACCCTCTCCATATCCGAGCAGTCTGTTAATCACACTCATTCTTCCTGGCCTTTATTCGGTTCAGTTTAGCTTTGAGCTGAGAGCAGCTGCTTGCTTCATAGCAAATTGATAGCCTTGCCGTTAAGGAAAGTCATACCAAACAAACAAGCTCCATTTATCACCAGCCTTTGGAAATACTGTCCACGAACCTGAGGCCACAGAGGAAACTCTTCACTTCTTATGATATAAACTCTTAAGGCTAATGCACTGCAGCGCTGCTAAAAAAAAAAAAAAAAATCCAGGACAACCGTGTAAACATGCAGAAAAACACACCGCTGCATGTACACAACATCAAGTGTGACTCTGGTTATATAATGTGAGTGGATTCGAAATGAAAACTGTTTAAAACATGAGGCCCAAAGGAAGGCTGCATACCATTCCTGTAAATATTGTTGCACTGTGCTGCATTTAATCATCACAGAATCTTACAAAACACCAAAGCCAAAAGTAACATTAGGGCCTTAACCTGCTTTGTCCTGAATGGAGGTCACAAGAGGAGGGAGATGGAGTCTAACCCAGCAGTCAGTGCGTGCAAGGTGGGGTAAACTCAGGATAGATCAAACCCACACACACTGCAGAGCATCCTCAGCTAGCCAGCAGGGACCGTCATGCTCTGAGGCAACAGTGCACCACCAAGACAATAATTCATATTTATGTAGCAACGTAATCCACTATTACACCATATCTGTGGGTATGTCAACCTTTTTAATGTTATTTATTTTTATTCATGTGAATCACTTTGGGACTTTTATCTGTGAAATAAAATCAAGAAAAGTACAGCTTCAGTTCTGTTAGAGAAAAGAAGCAACAAATATTGACAAGCCTCGTGAATGACATGTGCATAATGTGTTTGTTGTGTGTTTTCCTTGAATACAACAAAGAAAAAAAACATGTTTCTTATTCCCTCCTTAGAATGTACCGTGCTTCCAATTATCTTTTGTAATACTGAACACAAACTCGCCTACATTTGCACAACAAATCACATCCACATCCAGGGAAAAGCAATAAACATGAAGATTTTTAAATTGTCGTCGCTTCACGACATGACAATGGGATAAAATTAAATTCAACACACAGTATGAAAACACACAGATAACCCCTGTTTCACACAGAGCATTGAGTTCTTACTTTATACCTGCAAGAGTTGTGTATTAACTAGAGCAGAGAGAGAGAGAGAAAAAAAAAAGCCTTGATGTGTGATCAGTGAAGAAACATGTGACCATGTGGACTATCTGAAAGGACACACCTTTCCTCTGCAGTATAAAGAATGAAAAGAGGGTCACTGGTTACTCTTATGTGCTCGCTCTGCATGACAGAGACTAACCACAACAGAAGCAGGCCTCAAAGCCCCCAGTTTTCTGTGGTATGTCCCCATTAAAGGCAGAGCACAGCATCAACATCTGCCATTCCCAAAAAGGAGGGGAACCCGAAAAACAACTCCATTTTAAGAGTTGCTTTGAATTATTATACTCATAAATTAAATTAGATATTGATAAGGAATGTTTTGTAGCATGCACCTACAAAGTTCCTGGGCCCAAAAAAAAAGCCAAACTGCTGGTCTCATAGGACATTAGGAACTGTCTCCCTGCAGACCTGGACCCCTTACAGTGTGCGTATAGAGAATCAATGGGATCACAGAGGTCTCCACTACACACCAGTTCCCACAGTCACACCTAAAGAACCTTTACGCCGTGATCCACTTAATGTTCTTCACTTCGGCTTTTAATGCTACCGTTCTACAAAACCTGGTGCTGTGGGGCACTG
The DNA here is from genome assembly GCA_036025115.1 of Ambassis agassizii. Classification (NCBI taxonomy): domain Eukaryota; kingdom Metazoa; phylum Chordata; class Actinopteri; family Ambassidae; genus Ambassis; species Ambassis agassizii. The sequence continues at coordinate 12,643 of JAVQJX010172386.1, forward strand.
GCACCTCCAGCTGGGTCCTCAACTTCCTGACTCAGCAGCAGCAATCTTCCCTTTCTCATGTAATGTCCCTTCAAACACAGACATGCAGACACACATATCAAACATTTCAAAAACTATCCTTGTCAGGGTGAGATATAGGAGCCTTTGGAGGACACACCGAATTATTTGTGTGCAGCTTGGAGGTCATCTGATGGCTGCTTCCAAACAAAGTCTCAGTCAAAGCTGTGCAGGACAGAAGCGCACCCCGCAGGAGAGACAGAACGAGGTAAACAAGAGGGCAGCGAGGCAATATAATTAACCTCGCTGAGATGGACAACAAATTATTGTGAAGGAAAACACTTAAAAACATCTGTCAGGTGTGAATTGTAGTGAAGGTGATATGCAAATATTGGAGTTATTTTAAGTTAAAAAAAGAGTGCCAGCTGGTTGAGGTCAGACTTTGTAACAATTACGTTTGCTCAATAAGTTGACAGCTCATAGCACTATGAAAACATTATCATGCCCCCCCTCCTGAGCTGAGCCAGGGTCTAAGATGATTCACTGTGCTGACCAAGCATGACTATACATACACAGACCTAACACAGAGCTGTGTATCCATGCAGCTCACTGTATGCGAGTGATTCATTAGCACCTCAGAGCAGAGAGGGAATGCAGACAGCACAGGCTTCTAGCAGAGACTTTTCAATATGGCGTTCAGTTTACCTCACTTTACACACTAATGTGTAATATGAACCGTGCAAACACTTGCAAATGACTTATGGAAATAATGCCAGGGCCCTCACTCTTTCTCCCCACTCTTGTTTTATCCAAGCATTCTTCCCTGAGAGCCGATTTTAGCCTGTAATCTACACATTTTCTTTGTACCATAATGCCACCAACATGCTAACTCACAGCATTTTGCTATATTAGTTAGCCACCATTTAGTCTGTGT
>JAVQJX010172585.1:0-10958 GCA_036025115.1 Ambassis agassizii
AAATATGCAAAATGGCAGCTGTTTAATTACAGCAGCTCTGACAGAACCTCCAGCATATCTGCACAAAATGAGTAAACTGACTTCAAAACACTGAAAATTCAGGCTTTATACTCTGTTTCATTGAAATAAAATAGATCACATTTTCCTTCCAGCTTTGTGTCTTTCTCATGTTCTCTTTGTCTCCTGTGTTCGTAACTCTGTAGAAAACGTCCCAGTGAGAAACTCAGATGTGGATTATAGACTTCTGGAAGCTGCTAAAGCCGGAGACCTGGACACTGTCAAGGTACTTTGCTTGTATTTTCTATGTGATGACAGTTGACCAATGAAGGATGATATTAAAGGATTATACAGACAAGCCATTTTCTCCTAATTGGATATATGGAGAGCAATGAAAAGGGGTTTCAAAGGACACAGCCTCAGTGGGTTTGGTCTGTTTAATGACACTGATCAGGGAAATCTGAGAGGGCAGAAACCTTTAATTGTCTCATTAAGGCCTGAAAATAATATCCAGAAAAATGATATGACCCACAATACCTAAAATTGAAAAGCCAGCATGCAGTGAATACAATGAAGTATGAAAAACAAAATGAATATGCTTTTAAAAGTAGTGCCACACAAAAGAGGGTCATGAAATACAGATAAAAACATATTATGCAAGCAAGTGGTTCACTGAAACTCTTGGAGAATTAAACGTCCACCAACACGCACTCTGTTTTTAACAGAAAATATCCTGACCTTTGAGACTGTTCTTGTTGCTCTCATTGAGTCCTGGTCATAGTGATTTTTGTTAAATGTCAGGTAGATATTGTTTGCTGTGTATTCAGTGTTTTGTTTTTCGTTGCCCTCATTGATTTTGATTTAAAAAAAAAAAAAAAAATAACTGCACACCTTTTCTTCTTGTTAAAGGCCACATTTTTCATCACTTTCACAACGTTCGTACAGACCTCTGCCGCTCATTTTGTGCTGTTTGATTTGCGTTCATGGTAGAAACGTAGGCGCTCATGATCTCGTGCGTACAAATGTGAAGGCCTGGTAGCATTTGCACAGACAGACAGTAGTGGTTGTTATCCAGATGAAGGGCTGCTGTCAGCTTGTGAAGTGTGATGTTTTGTCAGGCTGGCAGAGGATCGCTGTGGAACAGGAGATGAGCTCTGGTCTAGATTTCTGTCAGCCTTACCTGATGCACGGGCCCATCACACACAAATTGGGGTTAACCACCTGGCTCTGCTACTGATTGACAGGGATCGCTGGCTGATTGCTGTCATCTGTTCAGATGTGGAGGAGGTTCACATGATGGTTTAAAGACTGAGACAAAATCCAGTCAGTCAGGAACACTTACTGTGTCTTTCAAAGCTGTGCACCATTATTTCTGGACTCAGAATATATACGCTTGAGCTACATTTGCTACACTTTGTATGAAACCTCTACTGTACATTTCAACAGTAGTTCCAGGAGCCCCAAAATCTTTTGAGGATATACCATTAAAATAATTCTTCTTCAGGATTGTATGATGCATTATTGCTATCAATTATCAGATTTGAAAAAGGAATTAATCACATTTGCACATCTAATCTCCATTTTCTCTGTGTGCAGAATTCATGGTCCACTCAACAAGTTTTTGCTGAAAGCAGCTTTAATAAACAGCAGCAGTGGAGGTGAAGGATAATGGCTTCAGATTGTGGAATAGGGTACCAGCAGGATGTTTTCAATTTATTTCCTGTAGATGCCAGAAAGTGAAAGCTTTAAAATAAATTTCCCACGGTGATGCCATTTTTTACAGCTTGACTAAGGAGAAAATGGGTTTGAAATAACAGAAAAGCAGTAGAAATCGCTGTTATTCTACCTGAATGGCAGGACAAAGATCACAGGAGCTTTATTTAATCACATCAACCTGCCAAAAAAACTTTCTGCTTGTGCTGGTTAGATCTGATCTGCATTTTATTTGATTTTCATTTTAATGTTCCATCTTTGTGTTCCTGCAGTCGCTGTGTACGGCTCAGAATGTGAACTGTAGAGATCTGGAGGGACGGCACTCCACTCCTCTTCACTTTGCTGCTGGTTACAACAGAGTGTCAGTGGTGGAGTACCTGCTGCACCATGGGGCTGATGTGCATGCCAAGGACAAAGGGTGAGATACTGGAATTGTGCCAAATGTGCCCAAATAAAAGAAAAACATTCAGGTCATGAGTGAAGCTCTGGAATCACTTTCAAATCACGTCCCTTCTGCAGTGGCCTGGTCCCCCTTCATAATGCCTGTTCGTATGGTCACTACGAGGTGGCCGAGCTGCTGGTCAGACACGGAGCCTCGGTCAACGTGGCAGACTTGTGGAAATTCACGCCGCTCCACGAAGCTGCTGCGAAGGGAAAATATGAGATCTGCAAACTGCTGCTTAAGGTTGGTTCTTTCTTAGCACATAGCCACGGTGGATATTTAAATCTGCAGGATTTTAAATGCGTTTCTGAGCCTCAAAGTGGAGTACTAACCTGTTTTTGACACTGAAATATGTGGTGCTGTGTATAATATGTGTATAATGAGTATTACTCAGTGAGCACAAATCATCATTACAGATAATATTTTATAGTTGCATCACGGGTCACACGAGCCTTTTAACTGGGAAATCTTGATGTGAATATAGACTAAAAGATTGCACTCCTCATTCTCTGAGATAAACTGCAATCACATTACAAAGCTGAAAATATGTATTGTGTAACAGCGGATTGTCATGCCTCTCTGAGTCTAAATGGGTCCTGTGAAATGTTGAGGTTTCGCAGCTCAATGCGTTTTGTTTTTCCTATCACAAACACCTCCAGACAGGGTTACATCACCACTGTGTTGTTGGCCATATGGGGCTGCATAAATTATTATTAGATCAACACTGTTGAATTTGTGCAAGTACTCACATGCAGAGACGAGGAAAAGCAGGAGGTATGTGTTCCAAGAGATTATTAATTCATTTATCTCATTTATTGTCATCACACGGTGAGTTTGTAGGAGTCTGAAGCAGAGACATTCAGTGATACAGAGCATTATGATAAAATACATAACCTTTATTCATTTCAATAAAAACAGGAAACACACTAGAAGCAACGTAGCGGTAATTGCAGCAAGCAGAACTGAGCGAAGAGTTCACAGTAAAGAAAAAAAAATCAGCTGCAGAACAACAAAGGAACTTAATGCTAGATTGACAAGGTCATGCTCTAAAGATAGTAAAGACAAGTAAACTGCACAGCAACAACCATTGACCATTTAGAGACTAAAATCGAGCAGTGTGGCCCGGTAAAAGTGTGATGACGCACTGATGATGGTAGAAGTGAGTGGGACAGTGTTAAGGAAGGTCGCGGCTCTCAGGGGGAAAAAAAAGCTGCTTCTCAGTCTGACTGTGTGCAGGCACACCGAGGACTGAAGAACAAACTAGAGGGAGTAAATGCAATCAGTAACATAACACTGGATGTATCAGTTATTTTTGTTCAAACTGATGGTGACTCTAATCAAAACTTGAGGTATTAATTAAGCAAAACATCAAATATTCAGAGCTTTTGGAAGGAAGATCATCATTTTTGTGCTACTCAGTATAGTTATTTGTTGAAAACTAGAAGAGAGGAGGACCCAGCATGCACCTTGTGATGCTCTCCACTATCATTTTAGGAGATGCTTACATTAGATAAGTGGGGTCTTGTATAGTCAAGATTCTTATGAATATCCAAAAAAAAAAAAAACCCCATCTGGATTCTTAACTCGGTGTGAGTTTATTATGAGTGCATCCTTGTCTGGTATAAACTCACAGTTTTTGTTTCATTTAGCATAACTGGAAGCCGTCTTTAACACAGGGCTAATAGAGATTGTTAACTTTTGTCATCATTACATTATACAGCAGCAGATGAAACGTTTTTTTTTTAGCATGCATGCCTTGTGTGTAGATAAATCCCACTAAGTGCTCTCAAAACAACTCTGCAGTTCAGAGATACAGCAGCTCCCTCAGGCCACACTCTCATTGATCTGATGCTGGGTTCAGCTCTTATAATAACACGTCTGAAGCCAAGAGATACAGACAGATGATGGTTTGTCCGTGGTGCTGTGCGGGTTCAGCAGTTGCTTCACTCTGGTTTGTGAATTCATGTAGTGGTGAATTTTGGTTGTGTTATAAGGATGTGAATGCAACATCCGTCTTCTCCTTTTGCAACACATAACAGTGCTCCTACATGTTGCTGTTAATCTGACAGGACCCTTTTTTGTGTTGGATTTGTCGTTAGGATGTAACTCAAATGTTCTGCTTGGATCGTGTGAGATTTTCTTTGTTAGGAAGGATGTGTAAAGGCGTAATGAATTCCTGCTCAATTAAATCGCAATCTGTCTTGTTAGCACTTGGCAAAGAATGTGTGAACTTGTATGACTTATGGCTCAGTCATCGTCTCGCAGGAGACTAATTCTCAGTCGACAGTGCAACATCTTCATGTGTGTGTGGGATTTCTTGTCGATAAAAAGTTTCTTTCGTTCTTTTGCTTGTTTAATCATGGTAGCCCATTCACTTCTTATGATTGATACTAATTCCTTTTTCACTTGTTAGTTTTGTTAGCAGCATGGCTCCGGAGACAGTTGTACTTCATTACAGAGCTGTACAGACATCTGTAGTTCCCAGAGGATGAACTCTAATAATTGAAATAATCCTCTGACCTTCCTACTAGTACCAGCATGTACTTCGTGTTTGAAGTTTTAAGTGCAATGTCTCAACAGTGTTTGGATTCTATGAAATTAGTTTCAGATGTTCTATCCTCGTAAACATCTTGAGGGGAAAACTCCTGACTTATTATCTATGAAATCGATTAATATAAAATGTATCTGTCATGGTACAAGTTATATTAGCATGCTAATATTACCTCAAAGGCTGCTTGCATAGCTACTTGTTTGTAAACACAAAATGACATTTTCGTGAATGGGATAATTCATAAAAATAGCTTTGAGGTTCCAGCATTATTGATAGTCTTTTTTTTTCCTTTGTTTATATGCAAATTTCCTCATTTATTGCTATTCTAATTTCCCTGAAAAGAAAATACAACGGCAAAGAGATAACAAAAAACTGAGAAGCACAACAGAAAAAAGAGGAACGCTGTCTTGAGGGATGTGTAACGGACAGTTTCAGGCCAGCAGTGGATACCCATGGGAGTGGTCCTGCAACATCCGATTTTAATGAGAGGATTTCAAATCTTACAATGAAAATGACAAGTTAAACCATAACCTAGGAGACAGCTGAGCGATGAAAATGTCTGCTTTCCCCTCGTCCCCAGGGTGCACTGTGTTTTCCACTTCACTGGACGTCCTGTCCTCACCTCTCTACCTCTTCTTGTTTCTCCCTCTCTTTTGCTCTCCGGTGAATTACCTTCATCCTCTGCTCCTCACTCATCACTTGTCATCATCGCCTCCTTGTCTAAGTGAAATGCTTCCGTCGGGATTCAAATGATTTGGGATTTTGAAGGCTGATACTTTTCAGATTGAACTCAAGCGTATCCAAAGGTTTACAGCAACACTGAGTGTTTTTCAGTTTTGGCTTCATTATAGCACAAAATGACTCTTTTATCTGTTACATGCATTCATGATTGTATTTTGATCACAAACGCTGTTTTGTGTAGTTTGCACTGACACACAGCAGATATCTAACATTTGCATTTGTCTTGTCCAGCATGGAGCAGACCCCACTAAGAAGAACCGAGATGGAAACACTCCTCTGGACCTGGTGAAGGACGGTGACACTGACATCCAAGACCTGCTGAGAGGAGACGCTGCTCTGCTGGACGCCGCTAAGAAAGGCTGCCTGGCCAGGGTGCAGAAGTTGTGTAGCCCCGACAACATAAACTGCCGGGACACACAGGGACGCAACTCAACTCCGCTGCACCTCGCAGGTAACATGCAGATACAAAAAGTTGTGAGTTCGGATGTAGTATATTGGATTTTTGGCACGGTGCTATGCCAAGAACAAGCCAATAAACACATTCAATCATGAGGACAAAATCACCTTGTATCAGACGCAGGCCGTCTGATACAACTTTATTGTAAATATGTGTAAAAATGTTGATCAAAAGATGCAGTTTAAATAGAGTGACCTTGGCTCCCACGTAAACCTTTATACAATCTTCAAATCTTGATAGGGGAGATAATATTTGTTCCCTCAGAGCTACATAAACACACTTTTATGCATATATGCAGTATCTGTAATCATCGTGGCAGCATCAGTTGCAGAGATAACAACCGATACACCGCCCTGCTCTAGTACCTCATAGGCATAAACACACACAAACACCCAATGAGATTCATGCAGATATAATCATCCATAAATTTACATCCAAACATTTCTTTCCTTCTGTATAAATCACAGACTGTTCTGCAAACTTGATACACAAAATGGAACAAATGCAAATGCTGAAACCGAGCATTGATTCTTTTTCCCTCTCTAATATCAAATAATGGTGTAAATGTCGTTGCAGTGAGGATCTGCACTATATGTTTACATACTTTTATTGCCAGTGTAAATCATGTAAATATACAATGCATGCAAATGCCACCTGTTTTTCCACTTATTATTATGGATATAATGATGATATATAATAGTCACAGTGTTTTGGAGCTAACAGAGTTCTACTTGTTCTCATAAAGAAAGCGTTTTATTGAACAGAAAATTGAAATTGAAATTTGTTACCGTTTCAGATTTTAATATTAATACTTTTTTTTATCATTGTTGGGGTTAGATTGGGATATATAGGCGACATATATATTGATATATATATCTCAAAATTCACTTTAAAGCTGAGGTTGAACATCTTTTACCTTTTTAGAGAAAAACCTTGTTTGGGTTGGTCAAAGTCAAAAACCAAATACTGAAGTCAAATTCCAAACTACTTTACTGGCAGTGTTTCTTCACTCATACTGAAGGAGGAAATTAATTTGTCCCCGTTTTGTTTTGACAGAACATTTTTTACTACATTTTTAACATCTGTATGAGCTGTCTTTCTTTTTGTGTGATGTTAAAACATTTCTTAATTAGAAAATGTTTTCTCTTTGACTGCTGCTTTTATAGTTAAGATACTGTGGGGGGAAAAAAACACTTTAAACGTCTGCAATTTCTTTTCATATCTGACCACTTAGACACACACCCACAAACCCTCTGCCTTCATGTAGTTTCTTGTAAACTGGAAAAATAGTGCTATCAAGCTGCAGCTGACGCTCTGACGTATTCTCTTTATTTTTCCTCCTCCGGTTACCTGACTGTATATCTGTCTCTCCTTTTTTCCTCTTCTTTCCTGCTGTGCTGCTATGATGCTCTCTAGCTGGCTATAACAACCTGGAGGTAGCAGAATATCTGTTGGAACATGGAGCTGATGTCAATGCACAGGACAAAGGAGGGCTGATACCTTTGCACAATGCTGCGTCATATGGGGTAAGACACACAGTCACAACACAAACCTCCCACTGCAGTCTTTTAATTCTGCTTCTGTTTTAATTTGATGTCTGTGCATGCATGTGATCTGCAGCCCTTGGTTTTCTCCGAGTGACACAGATCTGACAGCTAGTCGGCAGTCTGCTACTAAAAGAGTCATGAAACACATGTTTGCATGAAAGCTTCATGAGCTGTGCATTTTGCAAACACACACACACACACACATTTGAGAAGAAGAACTGTTATTCAAAAACAACCTACACTGTGTTTGACGCTAAGACAAGAGCTGCAGGCAGCTGAACAGGGAGCAGATTAGGAACAGAAGGAATAGAAGAACCAGTGGGAAAACACGAATCATGATGCACTTAATAATTTACAGATTCTGTTACAGAGAATCCAGCATTTTACATTTTTTTTCTGATCACGATTTTATAAGCACTAACACTTCACACATTGGCTCTTGTTAAGTGCTTCAATTTCTGCTGTCTTTCTCTGCGGTAATCACCTCCTCACTCCTATTATCTGATCTCATTATTGTTCATCCTAATCTCTCCTCTGCTTTACATCTTTCTCTTGCACTCTCGGCTCCTTCTTCTTCTCTGTGTCCGTCAACATCACATCTTTACCTGTTCCTCTTCTTCACTAGCACGTGGACATAGCCGCCCTGCTAATCAAGTACAACACGTGTGTAAATGCCACTGACAAGTGGGCGTTTACTCCCCTTCACGAAGCAGCACAGAAAGGCCGGACCCAGCTCTGTGCTCTGCTGTTGGCCCATGGAGCTGACCCAACCATGAAGAACCAGGAGGGGCAGACGCCGCTGGACTTGGCAACGGTACAAGAAGCTTTGGTGATTCACTATCATCAGGTTAAACTATTGGTTGGTTGGCTCTGCTTAAATATTCTGTGGTGCTGCACAGTGAGGAAAGTTTTCTGCTTTTTAACTTTTTGCTTCCTAATGACGGTTCCCGTGTGGCTTCCTGTAGGTATCATTATTTAAGAGTCTTCACTAGAAAGCAACAGATCACCGCTGCTTCTGAAATTCAAGATGCGTTATGTGTCTATGAGTTTGATTTAATTGGCTGAGGTTGTGTAACCCCAACAAGCAGAAATGTGGCAGGTGACTGCACAAAAAATATGTAAAACTGCAAGCCGTGAGGTAGTGGGTTTTGTCTGTTGCAGGCTGACGACATCAGAGCACTGTTGATTGACGCCATGCCACCAGATGCCCTGCCAAGCTGTTTAAAACCACAGGCCACTGTGGTGAGTGTCCACACAGTGCAAGTATTGCCAGAGTGCTTTCAGCTGAAACGTATCCCGCGGTGGCCATACTGTGCGTTTTCTAGTTGGAGTGGAAAAGTGTTAACCCATTAAACAAATCTTCTCCGTTTCATTCTTAGGTGAGCGCAAATGTGGTGAGCACAGGTGCAACAGGAGGCGTGGTCATCTCGCCCTCTCCGTCCCCATCCTGTCTGTCAGCAGCCAGCAGTATAGACAACTTGACCACACCCCTCGGTGACATCACAGTTGCCGGGGCTACTGGCCCTGCAGACGGAGCGTCTGGGTCCGACAGGAAAGAAGGAGAAAGTACGCGCACAAATAAAAGCAGACAGGTTGTTTCTGGATGATGTAAGATGTAAAAAAAACATTTTTCTCTGCAGGTCTGCTCGACATGACCATCAACCAATTCTTAAAGAGTCTGGGGCTGGAACACCTCAGAGACATCTTTCAGCGAGAGCAGGTACACGACGACACACAATGAATGTGTTTGCCAGAAGACGGGGAACAGTGAAAGGTGTCAAGAAGAGGGGGCTGTTTTCAGACTTGTTTGAGGCACAGCTTACAGGACAGCAATTACTACACATCTACAAACCTAAGAGCTATTCAGAAAAAAGAAGAAGAAACGGAGTAAAATGAACAGAGAGATGTTAGCAGAGATGGACAGAGATTATAGAACAGAGACGGCTGAGGGAGAGGTTCATAGGAAACGGATATGATAAGAGAAAGTGAAGAAAACAGACAAGATGAAACAGAGAAAAACAGAAAGTGCACCACGAGGGTGACAGTTCTTAAAGCATAGGAGACTGTGGAAATGATATGAAGGATGTGTGTTTCTCCCTCTGTGTGTTAAAATTTATTCTTGCCAGCCTAAAGGGAGAGAAGCTTTTATTAACATTCAGATTGAGAATGATTCAGACTGATATTCAGGTGAAAATGGGGAAGCTGGGCGTTAATGGAAAAATACTTCTGTATTTCAGAAAGATCATGAAGTTATGCCAAAAAAAGCAAACAGTGAATGGGGCAATTTAATATCCACTTTTAATACTGTACATATGTAACATTTATGTATTTTTTAATTCTCAAATCTTTGGGGAAAAAAAGTGGTTTAATTAACATGTTTGCACAAAAGATCATCTGTTGGTGGGGTTACTGTAAGCCCGAGGTGTCTGTGTGTTATTAATTTTAGGTGATTAGAGATACAAAGAAACAAAATTAGAATTTTACATCTCTTTTGTTACCTTAAAGGAGGATTTTTAAAGAACACTGGGTGCCAGACAAGCTTCCGTTTAGCTTATTTCTCTGTGTTACAGTCTCAGTTCCCAGCGGAGTATTTATAGGCTGTGATGATTTACACCTGTGTCACCCATCACAGCAAAGTGATCTCTGCCTTCGGGATGAATCTCATCTCTGCTCTCCCTGAACAAACTGGGAAAGCAGAGATGACTTTGCTGTCATCAATTTGCATATCAATGACTTGATTACTGCACATCTATTCATTGACCTTTTCTTCTTCGCCGCTTCTCTTATTCATGAATATTTGTCAGACCTATTGTCTCTGCAGTATGTCTTAGATCATTGAACTCATCATTATTAATGCTTTGCAGTATTGAACATTAGCCGTACCAAAGCCTGCTGGTTTCACTATTAAACGTGTGGTGTTTTCATATCAGCCGGCATCATTTTGGAAGGAAACAAAACCAATAAAAAAAAAAAAACTGTTTCTGGGCAGATTTCTCTGGATGTACTGGCAGACATGGGTCACGAGGAGCTGAAAGAGATCGGCATCAATGCTTACGGTCACAGACACAAACTCATCAAGGGCATCGAGAGGCTGCTGGGAGGCCAGCAAGGTCAGTACACTCAGACACACACTAACAGCATTAAGATGATCCTGAGCAGATCGAGCAGCTTGGCTGGCTTTATCAGCTGAAGGGTATTCAGTCATTTTTAGATTATGTTCAAAAGAAATGTTGGATTATGAAATGACAGATTTCAGATTATCAATTTGATATCCAGGTAGCATACTCAGCGTTGAAGGAAAACGGCTACATGGGATTTTTACATTAACCTAAAATTAGGGTAAAGTTTTTGACTAATTAAAGGCACACTAAGTAACTTTTTCATATTAATTAATCATCTTCGTAAGCCGGTAGATGTTAAAATGACACATTACAGGATGAATGAAGACCCCCTCAACCCCCCCTGCTGTCTGTAGAGAGAATACTGCACTTTAACTTCAGGGACACAAAC
>JAVQJX010172614.1:0-14203 GCA_036025115.1 Ambassis agassizii
GGAGAAAGACAACTGTCACATCTGCTCCATGACCTGTTTTCCTGTTATCATATATATATATGCTAACACACACAGGCCTGGGCACACATTGTATATATAGAGAGAGAAGAAACACTGAGTAAGATATTGAATGTTGAGCACAACATAAACACACCACAGAGCCGAAGAAGTCCACCATTAGTGGGGCATGGGGGAACATACAGTACGGTTATATACAGTACAACACCCAGGGACACAACTGTAGATGCCAGGCTTCTCATCTAATGCAGCAGCTGCAACTACTAACTCTAGTATGAAATATCTTATTTACATATGATTCATTGGTTCCAAATATCATATTTATATTTTGAAAAATGATAATGACAGAAAGTAAAATTCCAAAAAAGACATTACAGAAAGATGTGACAAATGTTTCTGTAAAGTCATACAAAGCCTTTTTTTGTGCAACCATCAGCTGTGTGCATTAGAGCCGCGAGGCTGGTATCTCAAGTTGCCAACTTACTGTACAAGGCAGACAGAGCCATTTATGGTGTGAAATGAACAATCTTCTTCTGTTTGTTTGTTTTGTTTTGCCAAGCGGGTGAGGAAAAACAAAAAAGAAATCAGATATGGCAGCATTGTCACTGTCGCTAAAGAAAACCCACACGACTATGACAACTAAAAACAACAACAACAAAACAACACCAACACACATGAACACAAAGCGCAAACAACAATGTTTTTAATATCCAATTTTTTTTTCCTTTTTATTGTTCCATTGTAACAGTACAGTATGGATGTCTCAGTGCTGTGGTTAGTTTTGTCTCTCGAGCTCAGAGCAAACATGGCAAATCCTGTCAACAGGGCTGAAAAATAGATTTGATGTGTGTGCAATATACATAAAGAAACAAAGCCTCTTTAAGGAAATACAGCGGTCGAGCCAAGAAAGTTGTTATAAAATGTATCAAGTTTGAAAAAGGCATGCTTTTCTCTCTTTTTTAAAGATTTCTCCTTAAACGTTTTTTCTGTGTCACTGGGTAGCAATTGTTATGTGTTCATAAAGCACTTATTATAATTATACACAATAACCACAATTTGATTTTGTGTTTCAGTGCAAAAAGTTACCAAATTATCTTGTGTAAGGAATGAGTTGAGCCTTTTTCAAGTCCTCCTTAACCAGTGCTACATGCATAAACCACCCACAGAGCTCCCAAAGTCTATCCTCTCTCTGTCCATGCCAGGCTTTGCTTCTTCCTTTCTCTGAGACTCAGAAAGGTGTTAACACTGGATTTTGTTTTTGTCCCCTTTTTCCAAAGGGTGAGAGGGGGAGTTTGTTAGTCTGTATAGAGTCACCACTGTCACCACATGGACAAACACACACAATGAACAGCACACAGACGGCAAGTGGAGGAAGCAAGAGACGGAAATCAAGAGAGAGGACGGAGGATGGATGAACACAGGGCCTAGCGCTGAGAGCGGCGATGATGATGTACCCGTTTGCCCTCTGAGATGACGGTATTGGCCGAGTTTGCAGGGGGGCGGTTGGCAGGCTCTTCCTGGGGGTAATGGGATGGAGTATCGGTCAGATACACCTCCACGTCATCAGGCACTTCTTCCAGGAAGTTAGAGGGAACCAGACCGCGGTGGCCATTCATTTCACCCTTTGGACAGAAATGATGAGAAGAGGGGACAGAAGAGGATTCATTTTGAGTTTCATCTGGAATTCAATTCAGATACCTGCTAAAATGCATTAAAGGAATAGTATGTAACATGCTTAGTAAAAAATAAATACATCTGCAGCCTTAGCAAGTTTACAATAAGAATTGTACATGACTTTAACAATCTGGCCCCTCCTGGACTGACTACTGGGAGGAGAGTGAAAATCGACAAGCAACACTCACATAATAGAACCCATCTTCATCAATATCTCCAAATACGGCAATGATGTCACCCGCACAGAAAGTGAGCTCAGCCTATCAGGAGACAAAGATATAGACAGGAATGCAATCCAGATAAAATACAGCTTGTCATGCCTTTCTACATTGAACATTTGTATACTTTTATATACTGTCCAATGCTAATTTGGATCTAGTTTCATTAAGGTGTGATTATCTGGAAAACATGCAGGTGTTAGTTATTTTCTCATAGACCAATTCCTTTGCTCTGTTAGTATTCTTATGTGTCTTCTAGCTGGCGATACCTCAACATCAACATTAGGTGAGCTCTCTCTGGGGTCGTAGTCATACAGAGCCACCATCCTCCTCGAGGCCTGATCACGACGGAGGCCTCTTCTGTTCTGCTCTGGATGTGATAGAAATGTATTTTAGTATGTCATCATTCACATGTTTACTAATTGAAGTCTTTTCTTGTGAATGACTGATTATGTCTGTGCAGTACCTATTCTGTCCACAGGTGTGCTGAGGGGCAGAAAGCCCTGTTTGATGAGCTCGTCCATGGTCTCCTCGTCATCTGCTCGTATCTCTGACACCATGTTACAGGGAATCAGCCCCATCCTGCCCCTCACTTCTCCTCTGTAAAAGCCATCTGTATCTTTGTCACCATATACCTGATTAAAGAGAGGAAAAAAACAATGCTTATTAAGCATATGTAGCCCTTCTGTGGTGATAAAACATCCTTAGAGGGTATATTGATCTGATCAAAATATGGACAGCCACCTAAAAGAATCCATAATTGGTCAATAGCTACCTTACACATTATAAACTGAATGTATGTAAGTATGTGACCTTCATAATTGAAAATCCCACCCTAATGATCTGCCCCTCTTTGAAGGGCAGCTCCTCATCAGCTGCATCTGGATTGGGGGACATGGACAGAGGATCATAGTCAAAGAGGGCCACAAAGATTCTAAAGGACTCTTCAGGCTCTGATTCATCATAGTAAGTGGGAGAGCGGCGGTCCCGATCCCTGTAACCATCTGAAAAAATGAAGACAAAAATATGTGAGTGGCTAACAGGAACCAAGACACAAAACAGGCACTCAATCTGCTACATTTGAGGAGCCTGTGTTTATCATGTTTGGTTACAAATAGTCACAGTTTCTCCGTTCAAAAATTAAAAATCTATTCATCCATTCAGTTTACATAGCTTCTGTGGTGAGCAGGTTTGTGGTAATACTTAGCCATGCCTCAATCAAAGAAAATCAATAAGAGAGGATTTCATCTTAAAAAGTGTTATTGATTCTGTCATGCAGTGCTGCATGACAGGTTTGATTTTCTTATTTAGCCATATTTTCCTGTCAGCATGCAAGAAGAAATCTGTGATCAGTGAACGACTTGATACCCTAGAACACACACACACACGTGCATAAACACCTACACAACGTATATTTTTTTTGAGTGTTCTGTGAAAAACAAATGAGGAGCAAACAAACCATGGTGCACTACGCAGACAAAGTGTGGTTCATGGACATGACACAACATTAGCAACAGACTAGACTTTGACATGCATGCTAGAAAAAGTCCACCTAGGTAACTGTATTTGTAGTGAGTGATATTGGTGAGGAAATACTCCATGGAAACAGGCCAACATGTGTAAATAAAATTAGAATTAAGAAACATTAGGGAGCCTAAATTAATGTCTAAATAAAGAAACCAGAAGCAGCAACAATGAAGTTGCTATTAAATCTATACCACTGTTATCTCTTCAAAGTTCCATGCATGATTGGTGTCACTATCTGTACAGCAGCTGTGGTTGGACCACAAAGGGAAGGGTTTTAGCAGGCATCTGGAGTTCAGTGCAGTGTGTGAGGCATTCCCTCAATCATTCATTTATCATCTGCAACTGTGGAAACGTTCATCCTGGACCCCGGGTATGGCTTGCCAGTGGGTCCACCAATTCAGTGCAGTGCAGTCATGCTGTTCAACTGAAAGCATAATACTATTATTGTTTAAGATAAAGAAACAGGCACTTGCAAGTGTCCACAGCTACCTCTTGCCATTTGCCAAGTGGTGATGGCTTTTTTTTTTTTTTTTTGCCATGCTATGGTGGTGGAAACAGGACTGCTGGCACATACCATGGGGAGACCTGGTGGCGCCCATGTGCCTGCGGGATGACTTCGTCCTGTGCCGAGCTACTCTGCCATAGTAAACATCCTCGGTGATGGGGGAGAGGTTCCCCTCACTGTTATTCTCAGAGGTTACCTCTAAGGAAAACACCAGTTAGAAGGTCAGCGAATCGTTTCCTCCTCAAAAAGACTTGTTGTGTTGGCCCCTAAAACTTACAATGTAATACACAGAGGATAGCAACAGGAAATCTATTCCTTATCACTGCTGAGTGGATTAACTGTTACACTGCAGCGCATCGTTGCACAGCAGTTCAATACAGCTGTAGCTTAATAATCTCTGCAAGATCCAGGTAGTGAAAGGCATGAGCATGGATCAAAGACACAGAGATGATCAGGCGACACAGAAGCTCATGAGGGTTTTAATAAACACTGCTGTACTATGAGACAGAACAACTTTTACATCCTTTCTCTCTGCTCCTGCCCATACTGACCAATGGAAGGGACCATTAGAGGTCGTCTCTGAGGCTGAGGCCCGCCATGATGAACTCGCCTCCCGGAGTCCCGGTCATGACGGCTTCCAGCGGGAGTGTTTGTCTGGAAATACATGCACAGAAAACATTTACAAACATTAAGCCTTCACTGGTTCACACACAGATATATGGACATAACTTGTGAAAAATATGCACATTGACATATGTGTACAAATTGTATGTAAACAAAATCATGCAGAACTCGCAGGCAGGCACTGAAACACAGACGCATAGACACACATTCAGACACGCACAAGCCCATGGAAAATACTATCACTTCAAAATTCAGAAATTACTTGAAGAAGATTACTTAAATTCTAAAATAAAAACGTAAGTCAAAGATATGGTAAACTATTCACATCAACGTTTTCTTGTAGTCTTAAATGGCAAAGTCACACTAGTTTTCTGATGACGATGAGGGAACAATCTTATTTTCCTTCCATTGTGCAGAAGCATTCAAACACAATCTACTCTAATACAAGCATTTGATTAGAAGACAGCGGATGGCAGGCACCTCATCTTCTACATTGTGCATAGGCTTACCAAGATCACAGAGACAACTCAAACTAAGTCCATATGCCTTGTTTCTCTCTACAGATTAAAGGTGCTAAAGCAATGTGTGGAGCCATTCATCCAGAATTGATAATCAACTACCTCTCTTAGTGAAAATGTAAAGTCCTTGAATGTCAGTGGAGTATCTGTTGTTGTTATGGCCACATGAGTAGAGATGGCCAGGCAAACCAGTTCAATCATTAGCAACCGTAGAGTACCTGCAATAATAATGTTACAGCCATTAGAGCTGTAATATTATTTAGCTCACTTTTTTAGTGCTTAAATGCTATCCGTCTTATCTTTTTTAATGTAGGAAACTAGACCATCCTATACAAGTCCTTGTGGCAGCAACTTCCTATGCAGCAGACCATCTGGCGATCAACCTGATATTTTATCACAACCGACATCAGGTTGTGATAAATCTGTGGCCCTGTGTAGATGTAAGGTAAAATGATAAAAAGTTTATTTTGGGTATCAACAAACATTGTTGCCTAAAATGAATGTGTCTCTCTCCATGGTGCTGAAATGGCCCAAACCATTTCCTCTGACCTTCCATCCATGGGCTGAGACATTCAAACCTATGTTTTTTATACATTCTTTTCTGACTCTTAATGAATTTGAATTAAACTCAGCACACACACTAACAACACATATTAATTCCAAGTCAAGGCAGCAGTCTCAGTTGAAGTATCTGTGCCTGTGCAGTTCACTAAATAATAATAAATTTGGGTGGATGAGTCTTGGGTTTTATAATAAGTGCAAAGAACTGCACCTTGGGTGCGTTGTGCGAGTTGCGTCGCCGTCCCTCTTCCAGCTGCATTTCAGAGTACAGCTCCTCCTCATCCTCTTCCATGATGTCAGACAGGTCAGAGCCCCGGCTGCTTTCGCTGTGATAATCTTCATTGTGACTATAGTGAGGCTTTTGGTAGGTACACACACAAACACAAACACACAGACGCAATTGTTTAAGTCCACAAACATACATACATACATACATATGGACAGACATGCACACACCAAACATACATGGATGTGCAAACACACATAGAGACATGGGGCAAAGGAGTGTATGCATGCAACCATCCACACATACATGCACAGACATACATTCAGGCTTACACACAGGTAAGAGGTTTTCCTCTTTTACACTGGCGGTGTAAAATACAACAGAAGGCAAAAGTCCCTCACTTATCACACTGTTCTTACCGGCCTCCCCAGCTCTGAGCCTCTGAGGAACTCATCAACTGAGGGTCCTCTCCGACGGCCACGTGCAAATCCTTCCTCATCTTCCTCTTCCTCATCTGAGTGATGCTGGTGAAATGAATGACCCTGCTCTCCGTACCTGCCCTGCCTCCTGTCTCCCTGAAAACATATGTGAAAAATCAGGAATATCAGCTACTTATATTTTTATACAATGAGTTATGCAAGAATGTATAATGTAGCTGTAAAGTGTAGGGCATGTAGAACATGGTGTTTGAGTGAATATTTTCCATCAGACCTTTCCACTTTCTGCTGCCACCCGCTGCGCTGCTTCTCGGGCAATGGCTTTGGCCACAGTGTCCGGGATAAGAGTGCCGCGGGGCTGAGGAAGAATCCTCTGTGGGGAGGGGGAACGGGGATTGGCAGGAGGAGGGGCCTCAAGTGTGTGGCCCTGCATGGGAACAGGAGGCTGAGAAGAGGGAGAGCGTGTGGGGTCCCAGCCAGGCTGGCCAGGTGGAATGGCTCCCCCATGGTGGGCCGTGTGCTCTTTGGCATCCAGGTCTCTGGCACTTACTGGTCTCTGAGGTACAGCATGGGGATGGGGGTGGGGCAGCAGAGGCAGTTGGTGCTGGGGCCTGGGACCCTGGTGTGGTGGGCGAGGCTGACCATGTATAGGCTGTGGCTGGGGATGTGGAGGTCGAAGCTGGGGTTGTAGGGGAAGCCTGGTATGGGTTTGGGGGTGTTGTGGATGGTGTGGGAGAGGTTGCCCATGGGGGGGAGCGGGAAGCTGGGGTACAGCATGAGGATGGTGAGGGGACTGGAGGTGAGGCTGGACATGGGGGTGAGGAGAGGGGCCTGCATGAGGGTGCATTGGTGCTGGCAAGGGAAGCGGAGGTGGAGGCACGAGCAGGTTATTTGGAATGACGGCGACTTGGGAGTCCTGGGATTCTCCCTGTAGCGACAGCGTCCTAACAATGACTTCCCTGGCCTCCAGGCATTGAATCCTTGTCAGCTCAACAGTGACATAGTCTGCCATGGGGATCAACACCTCAGCTATCTGGGTTTAACAAAAATAGAGAGGGAAAAAAGGAAATCACATCAACAGAAGCTGCACTATAATGTTAAATACAGTTAAAATAACAAGTAATACTCTCTGTTCTGGCCCCTTTTTTTGAGATTTGTTCCTATGTATGTCTGTACTGCTCTACATTGCTTAAATACAACATTCCACATTTAAAGTAACATTTTAAAATGTCAAAAATATTTTCTATAATTTTCTTTAGGGCTGAGAAAAAATGCTCTTTAGTTCCAACCCTTAGAGAGAAGCACAGGAGCAGCCAGCCTGCTTCAGTGTTGATTTACCCTTTCACACAGAGAGTGTTGATTTACTGTGGCAGGCACCAGAGGGAGTGAGAGACCTTTCCAAGACATTCACCAATCCTAGATGTTGTGTCTTGCAGTTAACAGCATTGAGAGGTAGGTGGCACTGCTGTGTATGTTCAGGGTAATGATGACATAATGTCGGGATAAAACAGAAGCTATTAGCATTCCATCTGTGATGCATGTTGTCATGTTGGATTAGACACGATTTAACAATTCAGTGTTTCATCTGTATAATGTATGTCAGTTCTTGAAATATGTATTGTATATGTCAGTGGTCCTTCCTCTCTAAGCTGGATTCTTTTACATTATCTTGCAAATGTGAGTAAATCCTTTACACAAATTTAAGCTCCCCACCTTTGCTCACCACATTATTTTAATACAACACTATAAATGCTAACTCACCCTCTGTCCTTTAGTACAGACTGCATAGCCAATGACATTTGCCCCATTAGATGTGCCTGTGGGAGAGAGGATGGGAGGTTTCCAGCGGACCTGCAGGACCCCTGGAGCCTGACCACAGAGCACTTGAACATCCTGGGGAGGGAGTGGAGGCCCTGGGAGGTGAAGAAAAAGGTGTGAGGACACAAAATGCAGCAATTCAGTGTTTTAATTTAACTATCATACAAACAAAAGGTGTGAAGCATTCATCTAAGGCACAAAAGGACGCACACACACACAACCATGCAGATAAATGCCCTGCTACAAAAGGAGGAGGTGGGGACTGTGGAAACAATGAACCGGGTTTATTTATAGTACGTCTTGCCTATCTAAGTCTGTGAATAATTACATAACACCGTATTTATACTTTGTAGGGATATTCATGCAAATACTTGATGGTGTGACATTGCTGGTGGGGACAGTCACAAGATATTATGTGCTGTGATAAAACAACACCAAAGGCCTAAAGCCACCTCTAAACTGAGTTGTGAAATATAGTTTTTTTTTCTCTGGTTGAATATTGTACAATGATCTAGTAAAAAAAAATACTAGTTTCTCCGCATGCAGGACACAATCCAGAGAGGCTAACTGCAGCTCATTTTTTGTCTTCCACTTTCCTTGATCTCTGCATAAAACATGCACAACTGCATCCAAGCAGAGACAAATGCACACTGATACATAATGGTGATTTCAATGAACTGGTTGTTCCAGGCGAGGCTACAGGCTGAGGAAGTGACTCATCAGAGTATTAACTGATCATATCTTATGATGCTTGGCTGTTCACTAATTAGTGATGTGCTCTGTGCAGCAAACTTGGACAAAATGGCATTAGGTATGAATTTGGATTCAAATAAATTAAGTTTAGTTTTGAAAGGTGAATTGTTGGTAGATGAAAACTGCTTTTTAATCTGGGAAAAAAATGCCATTTTGCACATTCTCCCCTCAAAAATATTATAGCACTAAAATTGTCTCTGTCCATTGGTTTTCAACAGAAAAAGATCATTTAGTGCTAAAACATAGGGAAACCCAGCTGATGTTTCATTCTGACCTGTTCTGCAATATGGTGTTGGACCTAGACAAAATACAATACACAACAACGGCATGGTAAGGAAATACAGTAGTGCACACCTCTATACATAACCTAGATAATGTATATCACAACATATTACATGATGCATGTTGCAGTAAATTGAAATAAAGAGGATAGTAACAGTCTGGCTTATGCGCCAGCTACAAGACATGTAAAGGCTATCAGACCTGTGCTCATACATATACATATTGATTTTGTGTCTCTGTGTATAGAACATTTCTGACCTGCTGCCTGTGTGCAGAACTCCACACCAGCTTCTTTCCTCTCTCTCTGCTCCAGTGGCAGTTGCCATGGCACCTGGTGTGGCTGTGCCACCACAGTGACTTTGTACACTGTCAGGGGCTTCAGGTTGAGGAAGCGTAGTCTATACCTTCCCGGCTTTACCACTGCATGTTCTACCCCATCTATGAACACAGTGTGACCATAGTTACTGTTGCTAGGCAACCAAGAGAGCTCAGCAGTGTCACGCTGGATGTCATCCACCCGCAGACCACATGGTGCCACCACCACATTGGCTCCCACCAGCAAGGTGCAGCGCAGCTCATCTGACAAGCCCCTGTCAGTGACGCTCTGCACTGACACACGATGAACACAGCCATCCAGGTCCAGCTTCTCCAGCAAACACTTGGTCCGGCCACCATACGGTAAGCTGGCACGGAGCTCCCCATCCACTAACACATTATAGCCAGTGATGTTCCCCCAGCACAAAGGCACTAGTGGAGGTTCCCAGGCCACAATGACGCTCCGTGCCAGCTGCTTGATTAAGTTGATCTTTCGAGGGTAAGGCACAACGTCTTCAGCTAGGTCCTCAGGATCCAAGGGCCCTCCTGTCCCATTGCTACAGGGAACCAAGGCGTTAGATGAGCCCAGGAGGCCATCCTGGGTGGTACCTCCATCCACCGGCATCAAGGCCAGGGGTGCATGGTCCAGTGTGCCCAGGTCTTCTGATCCTTCCCCAGCCTGAAGAGCTGGTTTTTCTTTGTCCTGGACAAATTCCACAAAGTTGGATGGAACAAGTCCTCTTTGGCCATCCAATAGCTCCCCTGATGCAGGAAGAAGCAGAGAAATAAAATAAATAAATAAATACATTTCATGTTTAAATTGGTGAACAAAGAGCCTTCTGCTACCTAACAAATACTGCTCTTCAACAAATGTCTCTTTAGGAAAATAACATGCCTCTGCTTAGAGTAAATATTAAAATTAGGCTTCTTTAATGATTCATTACAAGACAAAAGGGATGCAACAACTTGAAGAAAAAAAAACATAATCATCAGAGGAGCTTTTGGGGAATGAATCACCAAGTGAGAGGTGGAATGCAGCCTTTCCTAAGATGTACTGTAAGATTCATCATGGATTTTTTGATGCTATCTTTCATACATCCTCTATTAATCATACAACAGAGAATACCCTCCTTTTTAACATTTTCTCTGTGTGTTGAGCATTTCCAGGAACACCCCGGGAGCAAATGCTGCGGTCAATTCAGGAAAAAATAGCATCGATTTGCAGCATAGCATTTTTTCCCTTAGGGCAAGAAGTTTGTCTCCAACAAAGCTCACTATCATCTTGTCCTTCAATCCCTTTTTCCACAGAGGCCTGGGAAACCTTAAGACCATCTCTGTGTGTCTGTGCTTCTGTACAACAGTGTGTATCTTGTGTGTGCTGATGATTAAGCTGAGCCCTGCTGGATTAGTCATCAAACTAAAAGAGACCAAGGTCCCATCTTGACAACAGCTTGGTCTGAGGCCACACTCTCCCTCCTGTGTGCTAAATACAAGGCTCCTCCACAATGCCATGCAATCTGACCACCCACACCTAGTGAATCACTGTAGCTGAGTACTACTTTGTCTTTGACAGGCGGTGCTGGCTGCATGATTGCTAGCATGGAGGATTAGGATTGCCTCCGATTGAAGAGACTTCATAATTCTAAAGAGATTAGACAGAGGATCACTCCAATCACCAGTTATGAAAAAGTATACAGAAACTTTTTTCTCGGTGGCACCCTGCTTTGACAAAGAGGAGGTCAAAGGATGCCAGCAGGGTTGTGATGAACACTGTATGACAGTGACAGATGATGCAAACTGTCATGCAACAAGATCTATCTTTGTAGCAGTGTTTACAATGATGACTACATCAGCATTACAGTTCTTCTATATTAATTTTTTAACGGTGCTGCACTGTCTGGCAAAGACAGCTTGTTACCTCACACATATATCAATTTTGTACATTACAATAAAATCTCTATATGTAATATGTAACACAGCAATCAGGCCACTTCAGGCAGTCAGGGGTGTTGTGGCAATTTAGATTTGAAAGATAAATACTGTCATATTTGTCATATTTTGAAACAAAACATCAAGACACACTTGTTTTGACTGTCAAACATACTCAGCTACAGCTCAGACAAGCATTCAGGCAACATCACAGACATCATCTCCTCCAGCACAGAAATCTTTGTTCTTTATGCAACAAAAGCTTGTAAAAAAAAAAAAAAATGTCATTTTAAATACCTGTATGAGCTTGACTTGCAACTGAATGCTGATATTATTTATATACTATTTCTGTTTGACTACTGACCTTCATAGAAGCCATCATCATCCATGTTTCCATACACATACAGGTACTTTCCAGCCACAAGGGGGAGTTCTGCTTCAGGGTGCTCATTTGGTCCATCATATGGGTTATAACTAAGAAGTAAGACAAGATGTTAGGTTTAAAACTTAGAGCTATTTCTTAAAGTTTTCTAAAGTTTCGGCCTTTTACCTGTAACGGGCAGTGCAAAGGCGGACCTGGCCTGTGTAGCGAGGTTTGGACCTGGATGATGGGCTGGCCTCATCCTCCATCTAATTATATAAGAAGTCATTGTGGTGTTCAAGAATAAGCAAAGTAGCAACAATAATCTATTAAAGCATCACTACTTAACATTTTACAGGATGATCTACATACACATAGCCTATGCAGACTGTTTGTCAAGTGGATGCACTGCAAAAAGTACTTTTACTGTCTCGTGTAGTAACATGCTGTTTTATTTTGGGACTGTTTTTGTGTTTAATATTTGGACCTGTTGCTATGATATCTGATCATTATTATCAGTTACACTGCTGTGCGGCACTGTTCAGTGCTACTGTCGATGAATTAATCTTAGCTCATCTTTCTGATCTGTTATGGTGCAGGATATAACCTTTAATAAGGCTGCTCTAAATCTGAAGAGATCGGAATAATGTTAAATTATAAATGCATTAATTATTGATATGATGATATTGACTTTTATCATTCATTCCCACCTCTGATGGGCTAAACTGTCGAGGGCTGCTGGGTCGGTCCGTTGTCACGGTACTGGACTTGACAGACAACAGTTCCTGACGTTCTCTGTCTCCAGTCTGCGGTATGCAAGGCAAGAACTGGGAGATCAGCAGCGGTGTGTGTGCCGCGCTCTCATCACCTGGGAAACATTGATTTCCATAGAAAATAAAGAGCAACTGTCATCCCTTTGACATCCTTTTGCTGATCATTGCACTCATATTGATCTCCCGTTGAAGTGATGGTGATGGTAAAGCTAACACCCTTTGTGGTAACAGCTTTCCAACCTCATCAGCCTTTCCTATCTGCAGTACATATACCTTTAAACGCCAGTCCTCAGGGAAGAAACACACTTCAAAAAGGCAGGAAATACAACACAGAAAACTGCGGTCTAAGAGTGCAAACAACTGAATTCCTTGAGGAAATTAAAATAAGTCAACAGCATGGATCCACTGCATCAACGGGTTCTTGTGGGTTGTGAGTAATATTATGCATTAGCACAAAAGCATCACTGAGTTCAGTTTCATGTGAGGAGAAAGATAAAACAGGATTTCCAGCACTTCAAAGACCTTTGGTCTGCGCCAGATTGTATAAATCTACATTGCTGATACGGCAGTATGTGCTGGCTCTGCAGGTTCCTCTCTGTCTTGTTAGAATACTAATGTGTTAAATCACACGCATGTCATACATCAGGCCTGTGATCAGTTAGGGTAGATATTGATCACGAATAAGCACATTAATGGTGTCCACCTCTGGTCAGGAGTGAGCTGATCAAGCTGTTATGTGAGCTGTCTGGGGATTAGATGACTCTGATTTCATCTGATCATAATACTTTTGATCATATGTAATTTGTAGATGCTTTTATGTGCAACGTTTGGTATGGTTTATGTGCAATGGCTGAATCCCAGTGGCAATAAATATTTTAACACTAACAATAAATTCTGCAAAAACATCTGATATTAATGATAAAATCTAATATAAATGCTGTAAACTGTATGAAATATTGCTAATAAGTGAGACTATACTGACCCACCTGTCTCTGCCTGGACTTCAAATCCAACAACTTGCGAGGGTTTCTTCTCTGTTAGGAAGGGGCTCTGGGTTCTGGGAGTGGGACTGATATTGAGGATATCCACAGGTTCCGATTGTAAACGGAAATTCAGCAGCTCTTTGGACAGCTGGTGGAAGTGTTCACTATGCGACCTGCATTTCTGCTCCAGGTCACGAACCTTGACCTTTAACAGATAAGGGAAAAAGCAGAAAGTGTGCTGATGATCAAAAGGAGGAAGCTACGGGGAGAAAAGGCCCAGGAGGTAAAGACTGAAAATACATCATGTGTAATTGTATAGATATGGGTCTTTTAAAGAATTGGAGTTTTATCTATTAATGCTGATTGAACACAGACCTAATTAGAAAAGGATCCCTAAAGAGCCATTTCTGAGAATTAACAGTGTGTCACATTGAAACCTCTGGCAGTCTAATCAAAGCATGTGGAAGTGTAGAGTCATCAGCTGATACATAACACTGTTACATTCTGATAAGAAAGCCTGAGCACTGCAAGGAGTTAAGCCATCATATTATAGACATCCTATCAGAGGGAGGCTATAGGGAGATAGAAGACAAGCACTACTGGTACTCAACCTCAATCAGTGTTCTTATGGATTCTCATTCTATATAAAATACAGCTACAGCTTTGGTGATTTGAGGAGAA
>JAVQJX010172630.1:0-16778 GCA_036025115.1 Ambassis agassizii
AAAAAAAAAAAGAGTTCCAAGCACCGGTCGGCAGGTCTGTGTGTGTGTGTGTGTGTGTGTGTGTGTGTGTGTGTGTGTGTGTGTGTGTGTGTGTGTGTGTGTGTGTGTGTGTGAGGGAGGCAATGCATGAAAGTCAGAGCTGCTGATTAGATCTGTGTTGAGAAGTGTGTGGTGTGTGTAGAAGTATTACAGGGGAGGGAGTTTGCTGAGCAAAACCAGGCATACCGACGTCTTGGCACATGCACAGAGGTTTTGCATTTTGTTGAGAGAAAAACAGCTTTCCCTCAATCCAAACCCTGCAGCAATACATACATACATATATGTGTGTGTGTGTGTGTGTGTGTGTGTGTGTGTGTGTGTGTGTGTGTTATTAGGCCTTTAAGAACAGCAGGGTTTGTGTGCTGGTGCTGCAATGCTAAGGTGTGTGATTTGTATGGTGTGTGTTAATGTTAAAAGTGAACTGTAATCGGAGTGGTGACAGTCTAAATCCCCCAGTGAGAGAGTGGCTTTTGTACAGTAAAGGAACATGTGACCAGGACTTGCTGTAGCTCAGAGCAGTGGACACGTGATTAGATTGTAAAATCTTTATATTGGTGGAGAACACATAATTGGAGAAAAATGTATCGTATATAGAAATCATGCTGGATTGGTGAACTAACATAAATCTGTTTTGTATTTGCATAATAATGCAGGAATTACTGCGGCATTCCCGTTTGAGAGTTGAAATTGCAGTTCCTCGCGTGGCCACTGGAGGCTCCCCATAGACCGGCTTTATCCAATGTACACTTTTACAGCAGAAGATTTCTACAATATTTCCAGATTGCGAGCTTTCATATTAAACAGACAGCTCCACTTGTGCCTCCATTGTTTCACCTGTATTTGGATTAACTGGGATTACAGGCAAAGAACAGGCCACAAACAGTAAAGGAAGCTAATGTGCCAAAGTGCAGTTCCAAGATTGGCCACTTGAGAGTGTCAATCCCCCCTGAGTTACACTAAGGTGGAGTCAGAGATTGCAAACTTCCTGCTTATGCGCCGAATTTAGTTCCACCTGTTTCCTGTATTTGGATTAACCAGGACTTTAGGTGGACTCCTCCACACAGAGCTATAAAATCACTGAACATCTGTCTTCATGTACATTCTAGGAACATGTCGACACAGTTACCAACAAACTGTAGGCCTTAGAAAAATGACACACACTTACTCTCTTAGCCCACCTACTGTACATTTGTTCTGCTACTAAATAAATCCTGAGTTGTATCAGTAGCCAGCAAACGAGGATTTGTGCTTTCCCAATTTTGTCTCTGCAGGATTTCTTCATAGAATTCTATAAATCAATGGAAGCAGCAGTTAAAGACATTTATACTCTGGGTCTGATGTTTTACTGAGACCTGGGGAGGGCCAAAACACACACACACACACACACACACACACACACACACACACACACACACACACACACACACACACACATGATGCATGTGTACACTTAAAAATTCCAAACAGTTCAAGATCATGGACGCAAGGTTGCTACACACATGTGCACACACACAAACACACACATAAACAGCTCCCTGAGGTCGTGGTCCTCCACCCCACCCCCATGTCTGCTGAGTTCACAAAGAATTTAATAGCCGAGCGGAGCCACATCTGCAAGTCATTTCAGCTGTTGTTGTTGAGTCGGGCCGGGTCGAGGAGAAGAACTGGACACGGCATCCACTAAAAGCCTTCCCCACCTCCCCTGCTCGGGTCAGGACATCTAAAGGAGGTCCAGGGAGGAAGCTGAGTGTGTGCACGCAGAAACCAGCAGGAAACCCATCCTCCCAATTCAATCTGAGGGGACTTTATTGTCCAGGTCCGGTGCTAAAACCCTCAAGTTCATGTTTTAAACTGCACCCCCACCTCCTCCATCTACTGCAACAGAAAAACAATACTTCTTTTCTCCATTCAGACGGTGCATACAGTACAGGCCCATATTAATGGACCTTATGAATGTGAATGAGACACAGTAGGAGGGACAGATTTGGACGAGCCCGCTGAATATTTGCATGTTTCATTAATCTGCTAACATTTGTCCCTGGGTGGGCCATTTGTGCATTTAAATGTTCCACTATTTTAGGTCTTTCGATCTCTGCTGAATAGAGATGGTCTGTAAAACCACAAAAAAAAAAGAAGTAAAAGCAGCACACAGAAAGTTTGGGTGGCCCCGTCGTATACTGTTGTGTGTGTGTGTGTGTGTGTGTGTGTGTGTGTGTGTGTGTGTGTGTGTGTGTGTGTGTGTGAGCTGGGGATCTACACTAAGCCCCGTGCACACAGACAGTCATCAGTGATGAATGAGCCTACCTGGTGAGAGGCTCACACACACACAGAGGCTGCCTGCAAATGGATTACACTGCACCGAGAATAGTCATCTTGTGTTACATCCCACATGCACACACACACACTAGACACTGCTGAGTGTAATCCAGTGTGTATGTTTACAATGTGAATGGACCCCGGGATTACAACAGCTAAGTGGGGAATGCTGGGAACAGCAGGTGAAGTGCTGTAACTTCTTTCCGTGACGTCTAACTGAAACAGTGGAGGCAGAAATGAATGAAAGAGGAAGACAGAGAGAGGAGGTCAACATGTAACATGAATCCATGAGAGGCTTCACACACAGCCTATTTAGCTCATCATTTTGATCTTTTTTTTTGTTATAGCTTTCAGGGCAAAAAGGCCTAATAACAATCCTATTTCCAACTTTAAAATAAATGTATCCACTGTGGACATCTGAAAGCTAACAAGTAGCAGTTAGGGAATATGCTGATTAAAGGAAGTATAAGTGTTTACAAACCAGAAGTTACTTCTTATTGTTGCTGCAAACAATTAACTATTCATTTTACCAGGCCACATTCATAAATATAACCCTTTAACACCAAAGAGAGTCATGCAGAGAGACAAACATCCTCTGCTGATCACTGAGGGCAGCAGTAGTTAACCTGCCCGTCATTCGCTCTACAACTGAGGAAACTGCTGTCCAAACAAGATACTGAGCTGCACTGACACCCGGCTCTGACTCATCTGACTCATCTTCCTCGCTTTTATCGCCAACGACACTTTCCCACAGCCATATGCGGGGCTATTACCAAGCAGCTTCCATGTCAAAGGTCACAGAGGAGCTCTGTGTGTCTCTGAGTTCGGAGGATGAAAAGAAAAATCAGCTTGTTCCTACATGACTGTACAGCTTCCTGGTCTGTTTGATGATTAACCTTGAAAAACAGGTTTTGGTCACCACATGTCTGATTGGATAATCCCTCACCATGAAGGAATCAGGAAACAACTTTCAGCGAGCATTGTTTATCAATAATGTTCTAGTAGATGTTTGTTTGCTAGCTAGAAATGCTAACAACAAAGAATAGTAACCTCACTCCCACAGTCACATGATCAGGGCCTGGAGGCGTCACATATATGATCTGAGAGGCCATTGTGCCCAGGTGGAAGCTTGAATACAGCTTTTCGCTCCTCACTCCCTTCCTTAGACTGAAACCGATGTTTCACAAGGCTGAACTCCAAAATGTGATTTGAAACGACCTCAAATCAAACATTTGAGTCCCAGCTTTTGTCTGAATGTCTCACTCAGATTTCCCACAATTCTGTTCATCTCAGGATTTTGAAAGGCCAAACCACAGAGTTTTAAAATCGAAACGTTTCAATAAAACAACTATTCTCTATACAAAACCACCATTTGTTGATTGTCACAGTTATGCAGTAGAAATTACATCTCTTCCTTTCCAGTGACAGCTGATTGGACGTCTCCTGAACCACCACACAAACCAAGGTTAAGCCATGTGGAACGATTTACCCCACAGACATGTTTCTTCTTCATTGTCTAATGGTTATTTTGTGATTTTCATTTTGCTTGTTAGATGAATGGCCTGCAGACACAGGACAGAGGCCTGATGGAGGACGGCATTGATCATCATTCATCATTTGGAACGACATGAGGAAGCAGGCAGACATGATAAGGCTCTTTAGTTTTATGGCCTCTTGGCCGAGCGCTCATGATGTTCCTTGAGATGAAAGCTGTTTCTCTTTCCTTCTTGTCACATGCAGGTTCTGACACAGAAGCAGTTAATCTCACATTTGTTACTACATTTGTGTTGCCAACAAACCCTTAACTTTATAATTCAATAGCATCCAAAGCAAACAGTATAACAGACTGTGTGTGTGTGTGTGGCTGATTTCCTTCAGGTATGGATGAGAATTAGAGATAACAGTGTAGGATTTCAACCTACATTTAGGTGTTTGTGTGTGTGTGAGGCGCAGAGGAGCCAGGCTGTAATGATCCAGCTCAGCTTGTTTGCACAGCCACCCAGAGACCCAGCAGGTCCACAGATTCAATCAGGAGAGGATGTGGTTTCACTTCTAATTTTACACAAACAGTTTTGGCTGTGCTGCAGGGTGACTATGGAGCTCAGGATGAATGGATGTACAGACAGATGAGTAGCATGAGGAGACATGAGACATGCGTCTTTTTTTATTCCACTCTGCCTTCATGTCTGCATGTCAGCCTGTTTGTCCAAAGGCATGTAAAGAGAGATGTGTGTGTGTGTGTGTGTGTGTGTGTGTGTGTGTGTGTGTGTGTGTGTTTACAGTAAATCCTTTTGGATGGCTGCAGTGTGTATGTGTGAGATCTCCTGTAAGAGGAAGGAAGAAGAGGACATCTGTGCCAGGCTTCAAGTCATCAACCGGCCAATCTAACTCACACTAGGAGTTGGCACCGGTCGCCTCGGCAACAACCAAAGCCAACCTTGCTCGTCATTAGGAAGCGAAAGGCACGGGGAAGGGGTTCAAAAGTCCGTCCTGCCAAACACACAAACGCGGCGCCAAAATGGGAGAAAGAAGCTTTCGGGACGATTGCAGGGGCCAAATAAAAGCCGCTACTTTGCACCCGAGTCTTTGGATGTTTTCCTAGCCATGCTGTGCAGTTGTGATTCCGCATGTAAATATTTGTGCTAGTCCTAAGAACAGAACCCCCCTCTGTGAGGAGAAAATGTCAAAACGCACGTGACGATGCCGCCGCACATCGCAGGACAACGTCATCTTTGTTCGTCCCGTGCAGATAATAATCACAGCACTGATTGAGCCAGGCCCCCACCAACCACCCCCCACCTGCTGGGTACCATGAGAGTCAGTGCGCTGCTGTCTCAGGCCCCCCCACCCCAAGACAGTCTGGCTATGAAACAAGCAAATAGCCTCAATGTCATCCTCACTGAACTTGCAATTATTATTCTTTCCTGACATTTTTTTTTCAACTCATCCCGTCTCCAGAAGACGCTGACACAGAAACCACACAAATCTCTCCTGGCACGAGTCTCGCCTGGCAGATATCAAGTTATGATAGCAATGTTGACTCATTTAGAGTAAGATTGAATTCCTTCAACCACCCCCCCCCCCCCGCCCCTCCCCCACCTCACTCCCCCACCTCACTCCCCCAATCATCTCTCATGCTGTCAAAGAAAGGGCTTGCGGTCTAGACTGATGCTATCAAAAAAAAGCTTAATTAGCTTGTAATAAATTCTCATTTCTGCCAGCTTTCTACAAAGACCCGGCCAGCTCGGCAGCTCCGTGCGTGCCAGCTGACGAACGCCCAGTAATTTGATACTGGCATTCAGCCCCTTCCAACACCCCCCCATCTACTCTCCCCAACCCTCCTCCTGCTCTTCTTCTCCCTAGGCCATTTCACAGGAGTCTTTAAATGTCACCCAAACACACACACGCGCGCACACACGTGTGAATGCAGCATTTGTCATCCACTCTCAAGAGCTGGGCCGATTAAAATATTTGAGCCATTTGTTTCAGCGAGCAGACAGCCAGAGAGGAGGATGATGAAATCAGTGGTGCGAGCTCGGTTCGCACTGGTAACACACAGCAGCAGCAGCAGCATTAAATCAGAAATCTCTTAAACTTCAGCAACAACACAAATAAATGTGCTCAACAATAAACCCAAGGTCCGCTTACTGCATTACTCTCTAATCCCTTGGTTGAAATGGGAATCAGGAGCGTTCAATTTTACTTGATTAGTTGTATTTGTACCAGAGAAAAAAAGTCCAAAATACTTTTATTGTATCTCCTGTATCCTTCAAAGGACTACTGTCCTTCATAGATGGCTTCACAGTTAAGTCTTTGGAGGACTTCCTGCTTATCACAAAGTGCTGTTGTCACCTAGCAACCTGTAGTTAATACAAAAAGATCATGGGCCAGGATTCACTTGCAAAGAAGGCCTTTGACTTAATGTATCCTTCAAAGGACGTGGCCACCTAATCGCCTAGCAACCTGTGGTTAATAGTACAAGTTCAGATTGGAATCCTGGGATATCTGCGCCATGATGGATCCACCGGAAGCAAAGA
Organism: Ambassis agassizii; assembly: GCA_036025115.1. Taxonomy (NCBI): domain Eukaryota; kingdom Metazoa; phylum Chordata; class Actinopteri; family Ambassidae; genus Ambassis; species Ambassis agassizii. Next base: position 6,393 of record JAVQJX010172630.1, read on the forward strand.
AGGACTTAACCGGCCTACAAATGCCGACCTTTGAAGGAGCCACCCAATTGCCGCACATGGAGGAATCACTTCTGATTCTATCCTTCAAAGGCGACATTTGAATCAGCTAAACTGTCCCTAAAACAATCAGTATGTCGGATGACTTCATTAAGGATCAATTTAACGATCCAGATTTTGTATATTTAGCTTTACAAAAGTACAGAAAGTTGATCACAAGTTCCTTCCTCGCACACATACTGCACACAGCTTGTGAACTTGCCTTAGACATCTGTCTGACAGACGGAGTCCAAGTCAGCATCTCTTTACCCTCACAGAAATCTGCTGAATATATGAGGTTTGAATCTTCCAGAAAGCGAGAGAGAGAGAGTGGACAAATATCTACTCAGTGTACACCCACACACACACACGCACAATGAACTTCCCAAGAGGCATAGCTCAGATTCTTGGGCAGAATTTGCATCACAAATATCTTGGATGGGAGTGTATGCATAGAGAATAAATAAACCAGCGAGGGTGCCACTTTTCTTCCCCATTCATCCCGCCTGTCACCCATCCATCCGTGCATCCATCCACTCCTGCTTAATAGGCAGCATTCAACCGCCTTCCATCCAAAATCCACACAGGAGCCAGCAGCAGGGGGAATGTGTGTGTGTGTGCGACCAGACACGGAGCCAAATGGGACCTAAAGAAAAGGAATCCCACTTGAGCTTCAGAGTTTCACCTCTGAGCGTCCAACTACAAACTTTCCTGTGGAGTGCTTGTTTTTCCTTCCTTGCCAGAATTATTCAGACCAACCCAAACAGACTAGCAGATTACACTGAAGTCCTTATTTATGAACCCAAAAACAAAAAAAAAAGTTTACCAACATTTCAAAGCCTCAGTGAACAGACAGCTGGGTTTTAGCGCAATCACAGCAAATGTAGCACAACTATCAGCAAATATCCTACAGGGGTGCCAAAGGAGAGCAATCAGTGCTAAGACAAAATAAAAACATTATTAGCGCCAATATAAATTGACTATAGAGTGCATTAGGAGCCTTTACAGGAATATTGCATGAACATTAAAGAGATTTTCGTCAAGGGACCACACAACCACAGGGGTCCTTATGATGAAAGCGAGATGTTTTCCCTCTGCCTGTAAAGCCCTCAGTATATCTGCTACATCTAAATTATTCAAACACAGTAAGGAATGAAAACTGTGCCACTGGTGCAGCCGAGCTCAATTCATATAAATTAGCGCAAATAGCCTCGGTCCTCGCGTCTATCACTGTCCGCTTAGGGGAATTAAAGTGAAACCATGGCACATTCATTCATATTTAAGGTGGAAAAAAAAAAGAGCGGTTCATCTAAGAGAGATGCCTGTGATGTTTTGATAAGAGATTTATCAATCTAGGGCACTTAAACGCAATCCAAATGTGTATTTTTTTTATTTGGAGAGGTTTTTACGCATAGATCGACACGCTCATAGAGGCTCATGTCTCAGTTTGCTGCATGTGTGAGAGACTCAGCCGCGCGGCGATTCTAAACATCATCATAGTGCGAGTGTGAATGTAAACTTGTGTTAAGTTTGTAGCAGCGCAAACAACCAATCAATGTATCGCCAATTCGCAGAACAGGTGCACCGATTTATTTCGTTATTGACACACGACAGACTGTATATCATATCATATACAGTCAGTTTAGGATATTTACTTTTATCCATCTGAAGTCAGACCTGCCTCAAGAACCAGACGCAGTCAAGCACTCACCTGACTGTGCTGCACTCGATCGGATCACCACCAAAGTGACGAGGACGCAAGCCGGAAACTTCATCTTTGAAAAGCCTGCTTGTGTTGTTTACTCCCGTAACTCACATGTCCAGTTAAGATATCCTTCACACACAAACAACAAAATAAAACCAACAAAAAAATGTATAAACGTCGGAGTCTTCTTGGGTTGCTTGGACACTGGAACAGTTTTCCGTGCGCACGCAGAACCAGGCGCCGTTGGAGAGCTTTTACGCGCCGCGTCTTCTTCTGTTTGTTTATCGGTTCCCAGTCCAGTGTTTAGGTCGGTTTCCACCGCGGACACTCTGAGCCATTTACTCCTCACACTGCCATTGCGCCGGCGGCTGAAAGGGGGGGGGGGGGGGGAGAGCTTGGGTGGGGGGGGGGCAAGTGTGGCTGACTGTTGGGATGGTGGTGGGGCGCATGAACACGCCTCCTCAATGTGATAGACTCCTCTTTCAGCCTATTAAATCCAATCCAAAAGATAAGGAGCGTTTTGTCTCTTTTTTTGGAAATCCGCCCACTTAACTTATCACCTCTCCTGATTGGCTATTACGCTCCATTGCTGCTGTCAATACACCTGTCAGGAACAGATTCTGCTGTGGTTTCACGCAGAACTCACTGTGGTCCAATTTGGCACATCCATTTTTTTTCATCATGTATAGATTATAAAGTTGCACGAGTAACATACAGATCAATATTAGCATAATTGAGTAAGATAAATAATGATGAGGAAAACAGAAATTGCTTTGAATATAAATAGAAAACACAGTTTCAGCAACATCCGGAAAGTTTCCTGCGGTGTCAGCAGGGTCAACCTCTTCAAATATCCTCCACTAGAACAGCACAGCTAATAAACTTTGACGACGCCGGTCTAAAAGCTGCAGTAGTTTACCATTTCAGGGCCACTCCGTTTTTACAGGGCGACATCACGCTCTCCGGATTCATTTGTGGACTGATATGAAAGTATGAAACGAGCTGGCAAATCAAAGAGGACGGGGAGATATTGATTTGTGATCCGTGTTAGGTGAAAACTGGCGGCACAGTTTGGGGGGTCAGCAAGGCTGGAGAGCGACCGATTCCAGAGCGCCATAAAGGAGGAGGAGGAGGGTTCATTTAGCGTCCTCTGCTGCCCTCTAGGGGAATTTATGGAGAACGACGAGGGTCTGGGACATTTTGTTTCTATACTTCACTTGATGCAACGTGGTGGTCACAAATGTTATGTTTATGTATGGGAATCCTGCCAAAAAAGTCACGTGATCGCCCCCAAAGTTAGTGTTGTTTGGGTCTTCTATGTAAACTATTTTTTAAAAATGACATATTAAATTATACTCTACACTATTTTCATTAAATATTATTTTATTCAAATAAATTATGGGGGGCGGGAGGGAGGGACTCTACTAACAGTATTTTTAAATATATTCGTTGCCACCAAAATCAAGTATGAAATCCAATAAACTGCAGCTCTCTGTCTGCCAGGCTCAAAAGGAAGAGACATGAAAATACTTATTTGAGCTGTGGGATTTCTCCTCAGACAGCCCCACTGGGTGGCAGCACAATGCGGAGCAGAATACTAATGACTTCCATTCCTGTACAGAAATCTTCAGATAAAACATTCAATTACAGACATTACTGTGCAGCGAGAGATTTGAACTGATATGAGCGTGACATGGTGAAAATGGGAATACGGTCTTTGTGCTATGAAATGGGTCCCTGTGTGCGCTTTGATTGGAGGGGTTACAGCAGAACAATGGCTCACAGCGGAGAGGCCGTTCCGAGTAATCCATTACAAATAATACAAAAACAAGAGATGGGAAGGAGGGGCGTGACACCGAGGCGTCTAATTAAAAACTCATAATAAGTCTAATGACGTGCTATCTTAGAGTTGCCCTCTGAAGTGCTAAGCGAGCAGCATTCAAATTATACATTATAAATGGTGTATATAAAGGGCTGTTTTGTGCGTAAATGCGCAAAAGGGCAAAAACGAACTTTTTCTCGAGTTTGTTTCAGACTTTTTACGGATCAATAATATTGACAAGACTGAATTGTACCACTTGTTCTATCGGGCTTTCTCCCTGCACGGTCTTTGTCATGATTCTCTGCCCTCATTAGCAGTGACTGGCACTAATTTTGGAGTCTGACTTTGTTTTGTCCCCTGTGTGTAGCTCCACGCTGCAAGCTGCAGGACAAGGGGCTCAGATGACAAGCAGAGCTTCTATGATTAGGGCTGCGGTAACGGGAAGGAGCCTGCCCCGCTGAGGAAGGTCAAGGGGGCTTTTTTTAAATAGGCCTACGCGCAATCAGTTGACGCCTCGTTGCTGACTGCACACTGCGAAGTGCGGTCAATTTGATTCTCACTTGTGGTTCCCGAATCAGTGCCCTTTGTTTGGAAGAGTGTGGGAAGAATGAAGTGTGTGCTCCTGACTTCCTGGGAGTGAGCAGTGTGCGTAAAAACGTCTTGGAGTTTGGGTGCAGAATGGCTTCGGGAGCGCCACTTGTGAGAGCAGGGCTTGTGTTGTTGATGGCAGGTGAGTGTGTGGCTGTGAGTTAACAGGTTACTCAAAGTGCTTTCATTTCCTCTTGAAAAATATATTTTTGGATGCAACATATCTTTGGACATGCAGAAACCGTGCTTACATTTCGTGCGTAAAAGCGCAACTTCGAGGAGCATCAGTTATTTAGCCTATTTGGAACGTGAAATACACTATAAAAAATGTAAAAAAAAAATCAAAAGCATAAAAAATTCCATTGATATTTTCAGTCAACTCACTAATAAATTTTTTTCAGTTTGTACTTGATATATCAATGTTATCACCCTTAGGCATATATTACCACAATTGTTGACTAAATTGTGACAATATGGGGTGAAAAGAACATAATAATTTGGGGTAAAAGTTTGCCCAGCAGGGGGCAGTATATACAGACATTTTTGACATCTGACCTTTTATGAACTTCCCTTCAGATTTTGGTCACAGAGAGGTTTAGTCTTTCATTCTGCTCACAAAAATAAACAATTAAATACATTTTTTTTCTTGAATAAACATTTAGTAACATTATGACTTTATTATTGTAAAATTTTATCTGTGGAAATATGCATCCTTCAGTCACTACAATGGCTTAAATCTCTCTGCCATCATGTAGGAAAATATTAATGTCAGCATGCGGCATTAAACACATACACTCCATCATCTCTTATTCATGAATTTTTAAAAATCCATAAACGGAATGGCATTCCTGCCAGACTGATGGCTGTTTCCCATCCACAAAACATTAGCAGACTTGAAAGCACTAAATCAATACAGCAGTTAGGCGTGCCGTAGCATCTGTCATGGCTCGCCTGGATGTTCCTGGAAAGTGAAATGCAGCGCTTGGTGAACGGCCAAGTTGGAAGCCAAACTTTGAATGTCACATTTTCCCAGCAGCAGTTGCCAACAAACAGGTGAAACATCGCTCGGTGAGTAAAGAACAAGCTAGCGGGGAGCTTCATTTTGACAAAATTACCATGTTGAGTATCTGCAGCGATGTAGCATTCAGACATTCAGTCCTCCTCTGAGTGCTTCGGAGAGCCGGCTGAGACAGAGGAAACATAATGGGCACACAGTCGGCCCTTATCAGGCTGGCGCAGGCCGAGATCCACCATGTTTCCCGATCGTAACAACAACCTGTTCCTTTCCACGTGGGCCGTTTTTCCGCCAGCTTAAGCCTCCCCCTCTCCTGCTTGTACTGCTCGCTGGTGTTACATTCACTTCCCCGGTCCTGTGGGACGGCGGCGGACTGCCTCCACGTTAAAGAGGCTGTTTACACACATCTCTGAAGTAAACAAATGGGACCGGGGACCCTGACTACAAATTAAAATCTTTTCTTAGGGAAAGTAACAGCCTAATAGGAAAGAAATGGCCCGGCAGGAATAACCGCTGCCAGGACACGACCTTGTTTATTGCACAAACACATTCCTAATTATGAAAGAAAGAAACAGAGCTGTGGCGCTTTGTTTAATGTGTCTGTATCCCTCTTGCAGCTCAGGTTCTGGCCTGTAACAGGGCTTTCTACCAGAGGATGATCAGCGACCTGTGCTTGGAGAAGTTCAAATTCGACATGGTGGGACTGGACCGGGGTTTGTGGTGCAGCTGGCCTGACACGATGGAGTAAGTTACACGCATTTGTACACATTGTACTATATATGTTTTCTTTTACAAGCCTGCTTCTGTTTCCTGTCACTTTATAACCTGTTCCCTGCCTTTTTACTGTATCTGCTGGGCACTATATTTTGTGTGTGTTTGTGTCCTTTTCCAAACACTGGGATGAGTCAGACAGGAGGATGAAAGGAGCTGAGAGACCCACAGGAGAAGCTCCTGTCAAAACTGTGTGATTTCCCTCCTGACTCACTGTCCTCTCTTGGTCCAACACATAATTGGTGGTGGAGGTAGTGGTGGTTGTGTGCTTTCCCCTGCGTGTGTGTATGTGTCTGTTGTACTCATACAAAAATTTGTTGAGGGGTTGCAGCCAACAGAGGCTCCTGGGAGACAGAATAAGAAATCAGGAACATACAAAATAAGGTTTGTTTGTGGGTGTGGGCCAAATTAGTGACACAAACAATATTTGCTATATTAAAAAAAGGACTAAAATTGACAGATAAACTACTAAAAAAAGTTTGTCCGACATTCACAGAAGATACAAAATCTCCAAAAAATCCAGATCTCAATCCCAACTACTATGAGCTATATTGTTTTATTGAACGGGAGCCTGTAGATCACGGTGTTTTGAGACCTAGAGTGGAATCTCCCCGTGGTATTGGTGCAATGTTTAGGGCGCTACCCCGTTGGTATGCATCTCCATTACTCCTGCCCTCTACCACCTACGAGTTATATATAGCTGTGTTAAGCCAACTGGTAATTCTACACACCTCCTTCCTTTGCTGCTTTTTTCCTACCAACAGGAATCCCCCCCCCCTTCCTCTAGGCTTCCATTAGAAAGGACGTTTCAAAGACAACTGATTTTTTTTTTTTTTTTAAACTTCATTTGTGCGCCCTCTGCAGGATCTATGAGGGACTTACGAACTGCACCTATCAGGTGGCTTTGAGAATGGACTGCTTCTGGCCCAATCAGGTGGTGGACCGCTTCTTCGCGAACGTCCACCAGGTCTACTTCCACGACTGCGCCCTGACCGGACGCCTCCTGCACGACCCTCCCGTCGGCATCCTGGCCCCGTTCATCGCGGTGCCCGTGCTGGTCACGCTGCTCATGACCGCCTTGGTGGTGTGGAGGAGTAAACGCACAGAGGGAGTGCTGTAAGCTCCGAGACATATGGACTCCTAATAAAGCTGCCTTGGATTCACATTGGCTGCGTTAGACGGGGAATAAATGCGTTTTTGGTTTGGTATGAAAATAGAATTTGTCATTTTTAGGGGGTGTCAAAATAATAAAGTTATTTAGGATTCTGGGGATGTGCATGTTAATTACCATCTGTTCGCATGGCCTTAAACAATCTGGAGACTCATAAATAAGAGGAGTAGAGAGGAGTAGAGAGGAGAAGAACGTTCGGGGAGACACAGTGAATAAATCTCCGGTGGAGGACATAAGGGGAGCTGGAAATGTGTCCCCGATTTCAGGTTTTTTGTTACATTTACATTTACAAAAATTGATTTTAAAGCGCAGTTTGAGCACAAAGCAACATATAGATGTGTGAACCCTTTAAATTATTGATACTTCTGCATAAATGACCCAAAACATCATTCCCATCTGTTCAACATAGTGGTTGGAGTATCATGGTTTGGGCCTGTTGTTGCTGCATGTGAACCAGGATGACCTGCCAGCACCGATGGAACAATGAACTCTGAATCAAACATGGACCACTTAACTGTATTTATTTAGACTCAAATTAAAATTTTAAAAAACGATTGAAATTTAATACGGATACAGCAATGTTTTTGATTTCCAAATTTCTCCCCTCCCTCAAAAGGGAGTCTCTAGATATTCTCTATTTCCAGGTGCAGAATCGATCATGGTTTGCACGCCAGCCAGTAGAAATACTTCACGACCACTGTTACCTGTGTGTCGGGGGAGGAGGCGTTCATGACCGACAGCAGCCTGGGAAGAGATAGGACGGGTTTTAGCGACTAGATTTGTGAAACAAATCGAACAGAATCCCACCATTTAGTCCAAATAAGGTCAAAGACAAAATGAGGAGTGTGTAAATCTCCCTAAACTGTGATAGTAATTAAATACAATGTCAGACTTTTTTTTTACCATGTAAAAGTTATGGCTCAGCACTTCCCTTCCATATATTGTGCTTGCTGGGCTATTCTGTCCTGTCACTGGCAGGAGGGAATTAATGGCAGCTAAATTATCAAAGCAGTAAAAGCCTTCAACGGTTAAGCTTAGTCAAGCAATGTTTGGCTTTTCTGATTAATGCCCGAGACTGTGACAGTATTCAAAGCAGAATTTCAGCAGTTTTTTTGATAATGATAGATGAAGTCGAGCGGAGATTAGGCGCACAGAGGTGAGAGCTGGCGGCGGCCGGAAGTTAAAGATTAGACTCGTGGGGGTGCCAGAGGTTAATATCTCACTTGTTCGTGGTGGTGCTGGAGAGACGCTCGGCCTCAGCGGGGTCCTTCTCTTTCAGTTTCTGGTAGTTGGAGAAGGTCTGCACCATGCCGATGTACCCGCTCAGAGGTAAGACCCTTTTTACAGGCAGACACTCGTTCCTGGACACAGAGAGGTGATCACAATTGGGTGAAAATTAGCACTAAGTGTTCTTTTAACTTCAAAAACTCACCACTCTTTGTGCGGATAAGAGCAGGAGTCAAACATGTCCGAGTAGATCTTCACAGAGCTCGATCCGAGGTATGGATGTCCGAAAGGCAGCAGAGCGGCGTAAAGCTGATGAGAAAAGAGTGTCTGTGACACGTAAAGCTCAAAATGTGCAAACGGCAAGTAGCTTTGAGTTGTACCTCTTTACAGATGTCATTCAGAGAGCCGGAGACGTCCCCGTACTCCAATTCCATGGTCATAGAGTAGCTGAGAAGGGCCAGGCAGCCTCCAGGTCTCAGCACCCGGTCAGCCTCCTGGAGGAAGAGCTGTCGGTCGAACCAGTGGGCCGCCGCCACGGCCATCACAAGGTCCACCTCCCCGGATGCAAACGGCAGCTCCTCTGCTGGACTCTGTCTGATGATTGACGGGACCATCACTCACACTATTACTTGCAAAAACTTTCCGAGGGCTTAGCTTACCTGTATGACACATTTGAAGGGTTGTTATTGGATGCAGCCATCTCCAGCTGTGCAGGGCTGATGTCAGTTCCCACCACCTTGGCGAAATACGGAGCCAAAAGGGTCGTCCCTTGCCCCGAACCACAGCCCACATCCACAGCGAGCTCATACCGCTTTGGTGTCTGCTCGAAACAGAGTCAGATAAGACTGCAGCACAAAGGTATAAACAATAAAAACATCCACCTGTACCCTTTTTTCCATGTAACTCACGACCCTGCTGATCACTTCATGGGGTGCTACTCGGTACTGCAGGTACGCAGCTGCATGGTTTTTACCCTCGAAGACACGGACAGCCATGTTTCTGCCTGTCTGTCTGCCTGACTGAGTTCTGTGACTTTGCACTGTCATCCTACCTTTATACTTGAAAACCATGTTACACATTAACTAAGAGAAATAAGAAAGATAAGACAAAAAACTTGGCAAAGGAGATTTCAAAATAAAACAGGTCCTGCACCCAAACAAATCTTTTAAGCATTATGATACACACTTAAAGGCATAAATGAACAAACAAACAATCAAAAGTTTTTATAACATTGGGTTTAAGTGATGGAATTAATTGCACTGGAAAATGCAGAATAAACTGATTTATTTTGCCAACAAGACAGTTTTATGTGACTGTACTTAAAACTAGCCCATGTGTGTTACAGCTGGTGCAGGACTACATACTTGCACTTGCATGCAACATCCAGCAGATGGCAGTAAATGCAAAGAGATGACTGCTAAAAAAGTTGCTGCAGGTGGAGAAGCATTAAATGTTCTTCATCTGTAAATACTGACACTTGATCTTATATTGTGTCTTCAAATAAATAATAAAAAAAACTGTGAAAACCAGAATCCATCACAGTCTTGCCCCCTGGATTTTCAAACCAATCAACAATCATTGATCCATCCTGTTGCCTGATCAATAACCATTGTCGGATATGGTTTGCAATAAGGTTTGTGTTAACGAAGAAGGGAGGATGGGAGGTGTCACGCCACAGGAAACCCCAACCCCTAACCCCGCCGTGTTGCTACGTGCAGCCCTGTCTTGTGCCCTCCCATCAATCAGCGTTGATCAAAGCTGTCAGCGGCCCTCGAGAGGACAATGTTGCAGACTTGTGTGTGTGTGCCTGCTCAGACGTGACCAATTTATCAGCAGGTCTTTACTGGAGAGCTTATTACAGTGTCCACACACAGGAGCCATTAAAAACACAAAGTCGATGGGGCTCAGACAAGCATCTTCATGTATTGCTTTAATATCTGCAGGCAATCCCCAACATAGTAAAGAAGAGCTATGGGAGCGCTTCCATTGACTGGGACGAGATGTGTTGCTAATACTGAACGGGAAAGGGGGGGGGGGGCCAAAGCAAAGGT
>JAVQJX010172680.1:0-11541 GCA_036025115.1 Ambassis agassizii
CATTTTGTTTCACCATTCTCAGATAATGTCCACATACACACAGCTATCACACTTTTTGCTGGGACTCAAATGGAACCATTAATTATTTTTTTCTTTCCTTCAGGTAGAGGTAATAGAGAAGCGCTGTTTGGAGCTGTTTGCCAGAGATTACAAGTACAGCATTATCCATAACTCCAATGGAGACGTGTGCGGCCACTACCCCAGACAGATAGTTTTCCTGGAGTATGAATGCACAGATATGGAGCGAGACGGGTACCATTTTACCTTTTCTTCACTTACTCAATCTATTTTTTTCCAGAATCAAAGTCCAGCCCACTGAGTTACCAATTACCCTGTTGCTTGTGTGTGTGTCAACTCTAACCTTATGCACACCATGCACTACGGTGCAGATAGTGAAGGTCATAGTACGGTACATTGCAGCTAGAACAAGAAAAACCATTTGTTGTGATTCAATAAATCCTCATGTCCTAACATGAATAACACTGTTGAACTACTTTCCAGCATTGGACTGGAAATAGAAAACATGTAAGCACTGGATGTCCTTTACATGCCCTATAAACTGTCTTAAAGGAAAAGGCTGGTGTGAAATGGACTTGGTGTGTATCGAAACATGACAATGTGTGTGTGCTTTTGTCGAATAGCTCACCTCTGTACGACCCCAAATTCTGAAGCTTTTAGCCAAAGCTCCCAACAGGCTATGAATGTTAGCACTGGGGCAATAGTGTTGTCTATGCACAGAAATCACTTATTTTATAACATTAAGAAGGCTCTCTAAGTAGCCTTGTTAGAACAGGCAAATAATTTGGAGGCATCAGCAGTGAAAGCCTTTTGCATGTTGTGATGAGTGGACATACATAGATGAACCTCAGAAATGTGTGTGCAGGTTTGAGAGTACAGTGCAGATCAGTAAGCTGCAGGACCTGGTGAACCGGAGTAAACTGGCTCGCTGCAGAGGGAGGTTCGTCTGTCCAGTCATCCTCTACAATGGAAAGGTATTTATTTTTAATAATAGTTTTTACAGTTGTCTTTCTTAAAGCAGTTTTAATTTATATTTTAATATATTTGCTCTCTGAACATGTTAGCCAAGAGAAAGTAAAGGTTAGTATACTTCAGTTTTCACTGTATTTGAATTTCATTCCCACAATGTTTTTTTTTGGTTGTAAAATAGTGCTTTCACTATTAGCTTTTCTAAAAGAAAACAGCCTACTTTCACTGGAAACTTTTCTGTGGCCATGTGTTGTGTTGTCACCAAGCAGAGTTTGGTTGTCTGATCCTATATTGGTTTTTTTTTCTCCTCAATGCAGCACATATGCCGCTCATCCACTCTGGCGGGCTGGGGGGAGCTGTATGGACGCACAGGTTACAACTACATTTTTTCAGGTATGAAGTGCACACAGCTAAAGTTTAGCACAGAGAAACACACATTCTGCTAATTAATAGTAAAATCATCTGTTGTCCCACAGGGAAAGGATGTGACTGAATTAGATTCATTAAGCACATACATTGACAACCAATCTGATATCATCATTTAAATGATGATATCATTAAGAAGAAAAAAGCTATCCAGACCCACCAGGCCCAATGTGAGGGCCAAACTGGGCCAAACAACAAGAACACATCAGTCCGATTTTAGCATCAGTTAATTGGCTCCCAGTCAATTTTGTGATTGGTTTACAATTCTTTTATTTGTTTTTAAATGCATTTAGGGCCATCTGTCTGGCCTGTTCCAATCGTACACACCCTCACATGTTCATTATTACATGTACTAGACAAAGAGGAAGATCAGAGGTGATGACACATCACCAGGCAGGCAGACTCACTTCCTGTTTTTAAATCCTCTCTTTAAATACAGTTTTTCTGTGTTTTACCTCTGTCTGAGATGTTGGCTTTGCGTTGTTTTTTAAAGTGTTTTATAAATAAAGCTCAGTTGAATTGAGCTGAGTATTTCAGTGTGCTTGGCCTGTCAGTGGTTCAGTCTAATTTCAGCCTGACTCCCGATCAGTATGTATTAAATACAACTATTGCCTTTTGGACAACACTGAGAATGGGAAAGCTAAGCACATTTATGCGAGACCCATGCTGTCTTTCTGCATGATGCCTTTGTCTAGTTCTTTCCTGGGGACATGAAGGTCTATATGTAGCCATGAGGCCTTTACATATTTCGCAAGAACAGAGCAATGTGTTCTCTCTCCCAGCACTTTTGGAGCCCTGATTTGTGAATTCTCTCATCTTGTTCTCTGCACCTCCTCTAAACAGAACTTTATGTTGGGCTTTGACAGTGACTGTCTATTAATCTTAATTTCTACTTCTTTTGTAGGGGGCAGTGATGACATGTGGGCAGAGTCAGAAGAGGTTCCAGAGGATGAAAGCGCAGTCCGGTAATTTGCATAGTGTAATTCACAATCACAGTTGTAGGCGTTTCATACCGCTTTGACGGGAAGAAATCTTGAGCATGAGCCAACACATGGGGGCTGGAGGTCCTCCTGCTGATGACCAGCCACATAGAGGAGGAGAAGAGGAGGTATACAGGACAGAGGGGATGAAAGAGAGGACACAACAAGTCTTAAAGACGCTATGTTTTGGGAGGTTGGGATATGGGATTAATCTTCCATGATGTCATCCATAGGTTTCTGAAGAGAGTATTACAATTGTAACGCTGCACAGTTCTTTAAAAATTGTAATTAGCGACCCTTCCAGGTTTTATTTCCCAGCCTCAGAGATTGCTGCTTGGCTGTATTATAAAATCATATTTCCAGGGACTGTTCTCCAAGAATTCTTATTATATAGTTAGAAAGTGACATGACAAAATAATGGCAGTTTATTTTATTCCCCTGGTGGCTCATTATTTCACATTTCATAGGGTATTTAATAAACATGGAGGAACAGAAAAGGAGGTTATAGCCATTTACTCCGTATTCCGTTTTGACACTGGTCAGTCACTGCCTTCTGCTGTCAGTGAAGTGTTGTGATGTGAAAAAACACTTTTGGTGTTCTTCTGATCACCTGGGTGGAAGATGTCATGTACTGAACATGTACTGCACATTGAGTCAGTCATATTAGTAAAGGAAACATCCCTGTGATCATCCTAAACTTCCTTGAAGGACAGGTTCACTCCACATTATCTCCTATCATCTGTGATACTGAATCATGGCTACAGCTTTGTGTTCTGTCAGAAATGGTTAGGCATGTACTGTCTGCATCTATGGTGGATGTTGCTCTCTGATCTGAACCTGAACATGTCCCTTCCTCTACTCCTCACTAGGAATGGAGACTCCCAGCTCTTCGACAAGGTCCGAGGCCTTGACATTAAGCTGTTACATTACCTCTCGGTTCGCTACATCTGTGACTTGATGGTGGAGAACAAGAAGGTTAAATTTGGCCTAAAGTAAGGAACAACACATAAGATCATTCACACCCCATCTCTTATTTAAGTCATTTGTGAAAGACATGTAATGTATCTACTCAGTCATTATCTGTGTTTGGAGGCTGAGCGTTGTGACCAATGAAAAGAGCAGCTATTATGACAGAAAACTGAAACCACATAGCAAGAGAGAGAGAGGAAAAAACGTTTGTGGTGAGGAGCAACCTGCTGGCTAGGTGGCTTGAGTTCATATGCCCATTGTACTCCTTCTGTGTCATTTGCCAAAAAGAGTCAAAGGAAAGCTAAAATACGCTCTAAGAACATAATTGGTAGGTGACACTTAGTGGGCCATTGCAGATCCTGGGGGGATCAAAACAGATTTTTTTGTATGGGTTTATAGATATGTCATAGATGTCTTTTTAACTGTATTATACTACACAAAGACATATTTATATTCTCAGTTTTTGGGCCCAACACAGACCCTTGGGGGACCCCGCAAGTGATGTCCAGACATGAAGAAATACAATCCAATTTCACAAACTTTTCACCCAATCCAGCTCTATTTCCTGATCCAATATCTTTTCAGTTTGTCGATTACTATTTCATGGTTGCCTTTTTTTTACATCAATAAATCCCCCAACGGTATAGTGTTTGCAATCTATTGCGTGTGATTTTTTGTAACGCAGTGTCTTCCAGTCTTGTGCCATCTATTTGTGTAATTTTTGGCTGGAACAGATCCATTAGAAATTCACTTTTACTGATCAGGGTATGAATCATTTTCAGTCTATCCTTTGTGTTTGACACCAACAATTCCCTACAGTGAATAGCCTTGTTCAACTACTATTCAGTTCCATTATTTTCAAACATGAAGGTCAGGTATCCTTTGTTGTGTAAAGTCCATACCTAAGAGTGCATCTCATTTTGCTCTTTGTGTTTGTCTTTCCAGTGTGACATCCTCGGAGAAGGTGGACAAGGCCCAACGCTATGCAGACTTCACCTTGCTCTCTGTGCCTTACCCAGGTGAGCAGGACCTTTGTCTGTCATTCAGTGTTAGTCCACCCAGCAGAGCATTGGATTTTATCTGCAATATCTCCACTTATCATGTTGTTTTGCTATAGGATATGCATTAGTCAAAAAACATCAAAATGCAGAACTTTTTTCACTGTGTGATATGTGTGTTCTCTCATACCGTTTCAGGTTGTGAATTTTTTAAGGACTACAAAGACAGAGATTACACAGCTGAGGGTCTGATTTTCAACTGGAAGCAAGTACAGAGCTTGTGATTTGAGTCAGTTCAGTTATTGATGAGAGCTCTCCTCTGGTGTATTCATCTGATGCTTCTCCCTCTCTGTCCTGTCAGGACTATGTGGATGCTCCTTTGACAATCCCTGTGCGCTTTACTCAGAATTTGAGCATTGACTGGACTCAGTACCAGGTAGACCTCTTCTCTTGTCTTCTGCTCTCTTCTCTTTGTATATTTGGTACAGTCCATACCATATGCTGTGTGACCTGTGAAGTACTTTGGGCATGGTTAACAAGAATGTGGCACACTCTTACAGATAGTAATAGTTACAATGTATTTTGTATATGTTTCTTTGTGTATTCAGTCATGGGATCTGGTGGAACAGACCCAAAACTACCTGAAGCTTCTTCTCCACATCATCAACAGTGATGGTAAGTAGAGGTTATCTCATGTGATCTTATTCTTACTTTTCCCCCAACCCTGTGAAGAGTTTTCAATTTGTTACTGTAAGCCTGTTTTTTGGGAGAGACGGCTACAAATACATCCATTTCCTGTGCATTGGTAAAGAGTCAGACCATCTAATCCTTTGTACTCGATGCTGTAAGAACATTCCCACCAATTTTCAACCTGTTTGGATGATTCTCCAAGGATGGGTTCATTTAAGTAAGCTGTGTGCAAAATAGTGCACTTTTTCCAAAATGGTAGATGGATGTCGGGTCCAAGAAACTTTTTTGTGTGTCCTAGGTTGATACACGTGTACCAATTTTCATGATTCAAGGCCAGGCTTACATAAGGGGCTATGTATTAGGGGATGCTATGGAGTCATTTTTCCATATGCGTTTCAAAACTCTTAAAATTTTTCGAGGGAAAGTTTGGTCAGTTTTTGACAATGTTCCAAAAATGAATCATTTGGGGGTAAAAATAATAAATCACACAGGCTTTAATCCTCAGTGCTTGGACCCTATACAAGGTGGCATTATATAAAGGCAAAAGAATGTCTCATTATAGTTCCATAAAGAATGCAAATATAAGATCTGGACAATTCACTCAATTCTTTTAATATTTTACTGTTTCTTCCTGTCCATGTCACTTTTAATTAAAAAGCATTTTTCAACCACTGCAGTGGAATGCGGCAACCATGGCTGATTTAACTGCAACAATGCTAGCATATTGGATGTCCTGTGTTGCATGATGATGTCTCTGGTTTCAGATGAAAGCGGTCTCCTGGTGCACTGCATATCAGGCTGGGATCGAACACCACTGTTTGTGTCTCTCCTCAGACTCTCCCTCTGGGCAGTACGTTGCTTCTTCTTCCCGTTTCAGTTTGTTGTCATCTTTTAAACTTTTTTTAATCAAAATACCATAGAGTCAAAAGTCAAAAATAAAGAGTAAAACCGTGGTGGGGTCATTACCAGACTGTGTGACCCAGGTTTTTGACAACTTTGTGTCCTTAAGGCCTTAAGAGGGGCAAATAAATCTGAACATGGTGAAATGAGGTGAAAATGATTTGCCTATTTATGACATTAAATCAGAATTAATCGGAAGTGATTAGTTTTTGTCTTATTGGCTTTAATTCTTAGTAGCACTAAAATATAGCCAACTGTCTGAACTGAACCTGTTTCCACATTATCTTCTTTTTTGTTTTTAACAAATTGCTGCGACTGCTCGAGGCTGCAGGAATACAACATTATTATCAATACTGTAATGGACCTGGACTAACACAGGAAGGTGGAAATGTCTGACTGACTCTCTTGTGTGTCCCATAGGATGGTGCAGTGCACACCAGTCTGGAGCCTGCTGAGATCCTGTATCTTACCATTGCTTACGACTGGTTCCTCTTTGGGTAAACAATCATTTATGTCATAACTCAGAGTGCATTAGCTAGTTTAAATACTTAAGTGTTGCATTTGCAGCTTGTTCGGAATGGCTGGAGGGCTTAAATTGCTGGAGGAGACAGGCTTTGAGGGGGGGAATAGGCAGGTAGGGTGAATACATAGAGAGTTAGGTCATTTAGACAGACAGCAGCAGGATACATCTTCTAGGCCTGTTCTATAGGAAAGGTAACCTTTATGTTATGGTGGTGGGGGGAGCACCCCCCTAATATAATGGTAGGGTAAACACTGGGACCGTTTGTCCAATGAGAATTGATTTCCGTATGTCTTATTTGTTTGTCTTTTCCAGTCACATGCTGCCAGATCGACTCTCCAAAGGAGAAGAGGTACATGTATTTTGGGTTTTGAAGTTTTAGGTCTTACAATAATATATACAATATGCCACCTTATGGAACCATGGTAAGAAAGCTACACAGTAAACAGTATTTGTTTCAATAATTTCTTTGTTTACATCTTCCTTCCTCAGATCTTCTTTTTTTGCTTCAATTTTTTGAAGCACATTGTCTCAGAGAAGTTCTCAGCTGTTAAAAAACAGAGGTGCGTTCATCATACATCTTATCTCATTTCTTTCCTTTGTTGCTTTCTTTCTCTGGAACATAGTGTCTAATTATTGCAGGATATTACTTCATCATATAAGTATATTTCATCATATCTTTTTTTATTTCAGAAGGAAGAACTCCCACTTCAAAGACAGTGATTTCACTATAGACGACCTCTGTCAGCTAAGTAAGTCAGCATGTGTATTGCCTCATGTTTACCACACTGACTCTGGCACATATTCAAAGACTGTAGCTCTCGTCCCTTGCACCCCTTGCACCACAGACCGCTGTGTCTCCTCACCTATCCTTTGTTCTCCTCTGCTTTCCAGTCCACAAATGTACTTTTATGAAAATATAAATATACAAAGGACATTTTCTCCTCCCAGTAAGCGGAGCTCAGTCTGTTCTGTTCTCATTTCTCTTGTCCAGTGAAGTACACCAGAACACACATATTGAAGACACATTTTCTGTTCCCAGTAGGTGTTGCTATAACTCCATCATGTTATTAGCATATTAATGTGTTCATGACTGTAAAGTCATTTGGCCACACTTGGTTACGGCGACACATTCATATGACAAATTGCACAGGGGCTGATGTGCTTATAGAGCAGGGGTGGGCAAGTAATCTTGGCCAGAGTCCAGAATGTTTTCAGGCCACTAGGTGGCAGGCCAGAGTCTGGATTAGTGCCAATTTAGAGCTCTAAACAGTCTTCCAGTCAGGTAACTGGAGAGCTCTACAATTAACTGGTCTGATGATTTTATAACCTGCTAGCTCCATCTCACTGGGCAAACACAGCTTGCATTGGGTCACAATACTGCCGGCAGTCTGTAATGGCACTGACTTAAAATGTAGCAAAGTACAATACTTGACACAAAACATATCTAAAATAAAACAAAGGGTGTGAGGTCCTGTAAGGGTGCTGGCTGTCTGCCTAAAGAACTGCTAATTTGATCCCCTGAATGTCTGGGAGATGAATGTATTTTTATCTCTTTCTCCCACATACTTCATCCAATGTGGACAAAACTTCAGCCATAATGAGCATCTGATTCTGAACACATTGATGTGCCACCTACTGGGAGTAGGAAATGTCTCTTGTGTGTTTACATCACTTGAAACTAATGTTATCCCCTGTTTTGCCTCCTTGTGTGCAGAACTGAACGAGTAACTGCTGCATGTCTGATGTGTTTGATTTCAGAGTCCAGGGATCGTGGAAGTGTGACCAGTCTCAGCAGTGAGTTTTCCTTGATCACTGAAGAGACGGGCAATGCCTATAGCCTCACCCCTGACACTGCGGACCTATTCTCCAGCCAACCCCAGGCCTCAAGCTGGTCAGTACAAGTCACTGTTATGCAGTGACACTATGCAGTCTATTCTTCAATCCAACACTTTGGTTTTATGGCATAACTCATATGCAAATAGATGTAGATTGAAATATTGAAATGAGTGAGGAGTCCAAACATAAAATCTACTATTTTGTCTCTCTCATCCTTCATTTGGAGAAAGAAAATAGGTTCCCACAGTCAAATATAGTGGTGGTAGAATATCACTGTGATGTATTAGGATGCTTTGAGGTATGATTGGAATCATTGTCCTGTTGGAAGGCCTTTCCTAGCTCACAGACAGCATAATGGTTTCTTCGAGGATTTCCTCATACTTTACCCTCCTTCCTACCTCTTAGCTTAGCATATACATGGCCACTGGGTGCCTTCAAAGGACAAACCCTAGTATAAATGTCCAAATGACCACAAATGTTACTCCAATGTTGCAGTTTTTAGAAATGGTCTGTGAAAAACTTCCTGTTTTTCATGTAAAAAAACAAATCATGCATTTGTGTGTGATGCAGCATTTGTACAAGGATACATCTCCTTAATTGGAATAGAACTTAATGTCCTTTGACTAACCTAAATCAAGTGCAAGATTGTACAAAAGTCTATAAAGTGAATGACATTATCCATTACTGAAAGATGAAAGAAAGACATTGACGTTTCCCCCTCCCTCTTCAGGAGAAAAAACACCACCTCTTCTCCTCAGACGGTTGTTTGGAATAAACAGACCCCTCTGGACGAGCACCTTTCACATCGCACCAGTGAGGCCAGATCTTCCAGCTCCTCCTCCTCAAACCATTCAGAACGTGCCATTACTCGTACTGGAAGCAGCCCATTGGCTGTCCCTGGGAGACGGTCAGTCTGTTCAACTTCATCAGCCAGTTTGTGTGACATTTTTATCACCTTAAGCACAGTGCTTTGTTTTACTGATGGGAACGCAGCCCTGCTCAGATCAGTGGTTTCTTTGTCATGCTCTTATTTGCTGGTTTGCACCTCTGCGCTGACTGAATGATTTTTTTTTTCTCCCCTTTTTGATTCTTTTTGTTCTGATTGGTTGGTGCATAGCCCTGCTCTGATTGGTCTCAGCATAGAGCTGACTGCACCTTGTGTTGTTGTCTTTCACCCACATTGCCCTGCACAGTGTGGACTTAATGTTATGCATATGGTCTAAAGCAGTGCATGCTGTCATCATGTCACATGACATTAAATCTTCAAAAAGGGAATAAACGCGCAGAATCGAGTTGCAGGCTGAATTAATACTCCATGTCTCTTTGCCTCTCAGGTTAGGTGCAGAGTACACTCGGTCAGGGTCCTCCCTCTCTACAGAATACGGTAGCTGGCAGATAGTTTCTGGATGTGGCAGCATCCATGACCACACCCAACTCCGTCCACCTCAGGCCTCAGCCTCCTCCGCCTCATCTGCCGTCGCTGTTGCCTACGACTCTCCTTTGCCCTTCAGCTTTCAGGATGAAGGACCCAGTGGAAAAATGTGAGTAAAACAGAGTTTTCTGTGAAACACGCAACATCAGTTTCCGTCATAGTGTTTAAATGATTTAAAAATCACTGCGTGAAGGAGACGACTCTCCTACACTCCTAACTGAATGATTGGTGGAAGCCCCATTTTCAGAATGGTGATGGTTGTGCAGTTAGTGGTTTAAGAATTCATAAAAAACTGACTACTACTGTACATGCAGTCACTTTTTTTCTTATTTTTCACTTGTTGCACTCATGAAGAGGAGAAAAACAAAAGCTTCCTCTTCTAGGAACAGCCTGTGAGATATGTGTGTGTCCGTATAAGGACACTGGTGTGGGA
This sequence comes from Ambassis agassizii, assembly GCA_036025115.1. Classification (NCBI taxonomy): domain Eukaryota; kingdom Metazoa; phylum Chordata; class Actinopteri; family Ambassidae; genus Ambassis; species Ambassis agassizii. The sequence goes on from JAVQJX010172680.1 coordinate 10,175, forward strand.
CAGTACTCCACCACTAGGTTTGGACAGAAGAGTTTTGGTGCTCGTCTCTCCCTCCTTGATCTCCTAGGAGTCTCCAGCACTTCACTGTCAGGAATACTTGAAGCGGGCAGCAAGGTTGCAGATGTGTTAACCTCCACAGCTGTCCCACTTGAAATTGTTGTGTCCTCTGGGCTCGTCAGGTGTGATCCACTTTGATCATCACTGCTCTTGGTGGTTTACAAGTGATAGGGTTTTCCTTTCTTTGATCAGTTTTTGGCCTCTGGTTAACGCCATGCTGCAAATCTGTGAGGGCTTTGAGGAGGTTGGGCCGCAATGCAGGAGAAATCTCAGATACATTGCCTGTAGCAGCTAGGAGGTCAACGATGGTTCTCAGTTCTTTCACTGGGATGGTGTCAGCTGGGTCTATTTTAGATGGATGGATAGATGGATGGACGAATGGACGTTGAATTGAAATGCATTATTCATTCACACAGTGGCAGTGGTAAACTACACCTGTTGCCACAGTTACCCTTGGGGGGCAGACTGACCGAGATGCCAATTCATCCATACACTAGTGAGTGCACTGGAGGCGATGTGGGTAAAGTGCCTTGCTCAAGGGCACACAACAATGACTAAGGAGAAATGAGATCTGAACCGCCAACCTTTGGGTTACTAGACAACTGTCTCTGAGCAACTGAATTAACTAATTACCTGGGAAGGTATCCTGTCTGAAATCAGCTCATCCCAGTCCCTAAAAAGCAGACAATCAACAGCCTCAATGATTACAGGCCTGTTGCCCTCACACCTGTAATCATCAAATGCTTTGAGAGACTGGTTGCAAGACATGACAAGGACCAACTACCTCCCACACTGGACTCCCACCAGTTTGCATACCACACCAACAGGTGTACCCCATCACCACAGTTCTTCACACAGCGCCGAGCCACCCAGAACACAAGGGCAACTATGTGAGGATGTGGTTTATTGACTATAGCTCAGGTTCTCAGACACTCTGGATGGAAAACTCTCCCATCTTGGGCTTTCCACATACGTCTGCATATAGATTAAAGACTTCCTTACAGAGCACCCACAATCCGTCAAAGTTTGCCTCCATCTCTCCCCCACCATAACACTCAGCACTGGATCACCACACGGTTATGTACTGAGTAGGGCTGCAATCAACCAAATGCATGCGGCGCGGCGTGCGGCAATTATACATGACAGGCGATTCTGGGATGATTATCTTTATTAAACATCCCAGATCTAGGATCTACACATTACTGCCTGTGGACACGGATTAAGGTAAAAGGAAAAAAATTCCAGTATTGAAATAAATGTGCACAATAATAAAAGTGAACTATAAAAGTTCGTATTTCAGCCGTGGCTGC
>JAVQJX010172691.1:0-11034 GCA_036025115.1 Ambassis agassizii
TGCAGCTGTTTTCTCTCATTCTGCCTGATTAATCATCTGTTTGTGTTATCTTAGGAACTTTGTCATTACACATGAAATAAAAACGAAGGGGGCCACCCACACTATTTGGAAAGGATGTCTGATCATCTAAATGTGGGTGTCTTTGTGACAGTGAGAAAGCTTTACATCACACCAACTTGGACTGTGATTGCTGTCACACGTTTCCATTTTGAATACCAATTTAGATAATATTATCCACTGATTGGTGTAGTTTTGTATCTGTTTGCCTTGTCTGTTCATTACTCTGTTGGCCACATGGTGGCAGCATGATGCCACAGAACCACATGTCCTGCCTCACATTCCCTAGCTGCATCTCACTGCTGTGAGAATGTGTGTGTGAACTGTTACCTGGGTGGTGCTTGAGGTTTCTCTCTGGTGACTCATTCATCCTGAGATGACTAACACACAGACACCACAGAGGACAGTCATAACTGCTGTCGGAGCCAAGGTTTTGCTGTAGACAGCTTACTAACATTCATTATCTATGGAGACTTTTATTGGAATGCACAGAAGCAGGCAAAGAAGAAAAAAAAATCAGGAGAGAGAAGCCAGGCCTCTTGGCTTCTTTGTGAAAATAAAACAGTGGTGTTTTTGTTTGCTCAGCATTCCTGTGCTTGAACACTGCTTTTGACAATTACGAGTGGTGGCTCAGCAGATGGTACTGCATGGCAGCCTCCATCTTTTCTGTAACACAGATGTAAGATGGATGAATTATTGGTAAAATGATTAATGTGTATAAACAAACAAAGGCAACCACACCAAAATGGGATTTTGTGGAGTGTCTCTTGATATAAACTGATTTCAACACATCATTTTTCATTAACTTCATCCATGGCCAGAGTTAATTTAATACACCAAAGACAGTGCTGAAAGCTAGTTTTACTTCAGAGTCAAAGTCCAGCTCAGAAAAGTGTGCAATTCTAACTGTCTGGCTGGAAAATACGCATTTATGGTTAGATTGGTTACAGTTTTTTGTACACACTCAAATGCACTTACTCCAATACCCATTCACACATCATCGCACATGATTCATCACCATTTGTAGCCGTCCCCTCCCATTCTGTGTCCGTTCCTCCCTGTGAGACTTTGATGGATAGAAGTTTGGCCTAAGATGAGAACCACACTCTGATTATTTTGCAAAGAGACCGAAGGAAAAAAAAAATGCCGCTCATTTGAATGTGCTTGTTCAGTCAGACCTTTCTTTGACACACACACTCACCCAAAACAGACCAAGAATGGCATGGGAATGTTTTGTGTGGCCACTTTGGTTGCTGATGGTAACCAGTGAAATGGTGTTCATTAACTATGTAGAATCAGAATTTTCTCCTCATCACTCTCTCTGTCTCTCTTGCTAACTCTCCATCTCCCTCCCTTTCTCTCCACTTTTCACATCTTTTCTCCCTTCATGTCACAAGGACTGGAGTTGTTTTTTATTGACATGGGAGCTCTTGCAGAGGATTATTGTGGAGTTCACTAATGATGATGTATAATAATCTCTCCTCTCCTCTCTTTTCTTTTTATTTCCTCTACTGTTTGTCTTTTTTTCCTCTCTTATCCCATGTGTCCACTTAAATTCTCCATGTTGACTGTTTGAAGTAAGAAATCAGACTTCTTAACCACAGGACATTTTTGGAGCAGTGTACACAGTGTACTGCTCACTTTTATGGTTTTACAGGCTAACTTCTGCAGAGCCACTGACACTTACATGTACATACTCAGACATCCAGAGGTCTTTCTGACTATGCCTAGAGGACATAATTGAGGCCTCCATGTTTGAGGATGTGCCTTTGACACAGTCTCCCACATGTGTCCTGAAAAGCGTCCAGCTGTTGCCATCTTAGCTGTGCCATACATTGCCTAACTTGTGGCCCTTTCACAAATGAGACTTGAAGGCAGGTGACCCCACCCATCCATCACTTAGGACCCCATTTACAGTCTTTGTCAGAGGTTGGAGATTTTGCCCTTTAAGTTAAGCCTCACAGTGTACGTTTGTGTATGTTCTTCCAACACCTCCAATGCTGAGTGCACTGTATATCTACTGCTGCACTATGACAGCAAATGGAAACCATCTAGTGCTGTGCAGTATTTTGCATTTCTACTTAATTCAGCTTGACATTTAGGTACGCTGTTTGTAGTTGCACTTACTGGATGGTAAAACATAATTTAGCTTGTTTATTATTACGACAGGATGTGCCACACTCTTTAGTACCTTTCCCATCCAGAGCAGGAGGAGAAATGGCATCGTTTGTGTCCAATGTGTGTGCTAGCAAGCTATATGGAACACGCAGCCTCTCAGCAGCTGTTCGTCTGTTATGGTGATGGGGCTCTTGGCAAGCCCTTTTCCAAACAGAGGCCCACACACTGGCTATGTAAAGGCATTTCACATGCCTATGAGCTTGCAAAGACTTAGACCCCCTGGAGCCAATCTGAGCACACTCCAACCAGATTTGGAGTCTCTGTTCAATAAAGCTACCAAAGAAGGTACCTGTTGGCTGCTTTTATCATTTATTTATCATCAAATCATTGTCACAATTTTATTCATGTGTGCTATCATGCCTTCTCAGGTGCTATGGAACCTGGATCAGTTGTGAGGCCATCCTGGTTCCATGCTTTCTGGGATATAATGTGTTATTCTCCTGACCCCAATATAAGTATGGTTCTCTGCACACTGACAGAAAACAGAGGATGGTAAAGTCTAAATAGGTCATCAGAGCTTTGTTTAATACTCCCATATTTCTGTCTGACAGATCTTTCTGTTCTCTTGGTTTTGTAGAATCCCTCTAGTTTGAGGTTATTTTTAAAGGTCAGCTGTTTCTCTATGTTTGCTTGCATTTTCTCTCCATCTTGCTCTTTTTCCCCTCAGTGTTTATTTACACTGTACCCACTTTATTTTGTAAGTAATTCTATACAAAACAAACTACCTTCTCCTCCATCTACATCCCCTCCATTCAACACAATAATTTACATCTCACCTCTATCTCACTTCGTCTCATTGCCATCTTTCCTGTATCTCCTCTTTCTCCGCTCAATGCCCCACTCTCCAATGACCTGCCTCTTGATCAGTCCCCTGCAGTTGCACCTACAGGATCCAACCAGCTGTCAAACAGATCCCTGCCTATTGAGGTTAACCTTAAGTAGGCCTGAGCCAGGGCCAGAACCCAGCGTTTGTGTGGTTCTCAGGGTCTAGGGCCCTCCGGCACAAAAGCGGGGCCAAAAGCATTTCTTTTGAGAGCACCAAATCTCCTGTCTCCTCTTCTCCCTTTCCCCGGGCCTCCCTTCCTCCATCCCCTGCCTCCCTCTCACCCTTCATCCCTCCTTCCCTCCCCTACCCTCGTCCAGACTCTCTGTCTGCGCTGACACCGCCTTTAATAAGGGGGAGTGGGGTACACTGTTTATTTGTGTGGTGCGAGGTTAAAAACTTCCCCCTTAATTGACATTCCGGTAACACTTTCCAATAATGGGGCAAGCAATTTCCTTGAAATTGATGTGTGTCCACCGCAAGGAAAAACACTGCTTCTAGCTTTCACTCACCCATGGATGACCTACACTTGCGCTGTGTCTTTGTCTGTGTGTGTGTGTGTGTGTGTGTCAGCGTGAGAAATTACATGAATGGCCTTTGGCTGGTAATAGCAGTGTTTTTGTGTTTGTAAGCAGACAATCACAGATCACGCTCATCTCTGCCAATATTAATTGGAATGTTTATTGATATGAACGACTTCAGGCTTTCTGTGTGTGTATCTGTGTTTGTTATATGTTTTCAGAACTTTTGTTTGTTTATTTATTGCTTTATTTCTGTCCCGAGCAAAGTGGAAATATTTTTTTTTATCCCACACGCACCAATGAGTGACAGTTCCGCCATGTCAAAATGCTAAGCCTATTTTGTGCTCTGTCCTCTGTCAATGTGTGTCTGTGAGAAAATATGCAAACACAAACATCTCTACTGCATATGGCATCCTTGGCCTAAACGCTGACCACTGGACAGAACTTGTGGTGTAATGATGGTTGGCGTTAAATTTGTGTGTGTTACGGGGAGAGAGGGACAGAGAGAGAGAGAGAGCGTACAGGAGGACAGTATGTGTCAATAGGTAGATGGGTAAGTGTGATAAATGTGTAAGTATGAGTATGTGTGTGTGTGTGTCTGTGTGTGGCTGAAGGCAGACGCTGGCTGGTTCCTGGCCTTGTCATTCTGTCTCCCACACGCTCTCTGATGTGGTTTGAGGCTGCGGCTTTCACTGTGGAGGGGGATAGCCACCGCACACACTCACACTGTTCTCACATGTCTGTGGAAACACACGTTGCACACTGGTATGCAGTCACATTCTCAGAAATGCAGACACACATACTGAACAAACGCACACATGCATACACACACACACAAGCATACAGCTCAACTCTGGAACGATGGTTACAACACAACAGCGGCCTGCCAAAGTGTCTGAGTGGACGCCGAAGCGCACTCATAGATTAACACACACACACACAGTGCTAGACGCCATCCGTGGTGCTGGTGGGCTCCCACAATAAGCGGTTAGTTAAATAATATCAAAGACAGATGTTGGCTCTGGTCCCATCATACTTTGTGTGTGTGTTTTTATCGTGTGTCTGTGATTGAGAGAAGAAAAAAGAAGGAGAGCACTGATAGACAGATTCTTGGGAACACATGTTTCCTTGGAAATTATTACATGTGAGCATGTCATACTTTTGTACCATTGAAATGAAAGGTAAATACAGATTTTACATTTAAAATATTTATGATTTTTTTTCAACAGAATTTGTGTTTTGGAAGCATTCTTCTTTAATTGAATTGAATTATAAGAAATATCTTAACATTACTGTATTACCATCCAGTGAAAAAAAACATACTGTATAAAACATATAAAAATACACACTCAGCCTTCCTCCTGGCTGGGAGTCTTGAAACTTAGCAGCCTACTGTATGTTATTTGAAATCAGAGTTGTTTTTTGATGCTCCAGTGACCAAAGTGTCTCCCAGCTGAGACAACTTCCACGATCAGGTCTTTGCTTTTACCCGCACCGACTGCTGTACTTTATCAGAAGGAAAAACGTCTAAACATGCTTGGAAGTAAACATGTTACGTTAGTCCATGTGATTCCTAACAGTGATATCAAAATAAATCAAAGTTTTATAGGCTTCAATGCTCAGGTTTGCACCTACTCAACCAGGTCAGACTTTAGCTGGCCATAAGAGCATGCAGAGTGTATCTAACTGACCGGACAACAGAGACAGACATATATCTATGCACACATTCTATAGAAAACCCACAGACTCTTGTGCGTTTGTTTCCACAAACCAGAAACCTTCTCACTCTCTCTCTTGCACGCACACACACACACACACACACACACACACACACACACACACACACACACACACACACACACACACACACACACACACATACACAGTCCTCTCTCTTACACACACATTCAGTATATTGACAGTGTGCCTCAGCAGAAACTCTGTTACTGACCCCTCCTGGTTACACGGTGAATTGGACATTTGGCACCACATACTATATGCAGAACATTTGTACCAAGATCTCTTCTAAAGAGATTCTAAATCCTCTGAAAGTGAAATATGGTGTATATCATGAAATAAGACAGGATCAGAAGAGAAGGGGTGGATATCTCACAGAAAAAGATCAGGCTTGTTTGATTTTTAGGGACATTCAAACTAAAAACTATTCATGGTATTATTTTACCAAGCATCTCCTTTAGCATGCTTTTTTGGCATCAACACTGTGAATGCTGTTGATGCCAGGTTCTGACCGTAGCACCAGTTTTGGGGAGCCTGTTCCCACAGCAGCCTCAGATTTCTGTTTTTGGCTGACAGGAGTGGAACCCAATGTGTTGACTTCTGACTTTTTTTTTCTGAGATCATGTCTGTGGGTTTTTGAGTTAGTGTAGCTCAAACCACTCAGACCAGCTCAGACCATTCCCCTGTATTGCTCACTATGGTATGTTGTTTGCTGTTTGTCTTTCTTACAGTAAAAATGAAGAAAGCTTTTTTACCTGTATGTGCATGACCTTATTTGCTATGCTCCCACATCACTAGCATGAAGAAGTGCCATCACAAGAAAACACAGATGTCCTGCTGACACAATTTCCTGATTCTTGATCACCAATAATGGCTGCTGCCATTCCCAGTTTGTATCTCTTAGAGGGCTCCTGCCGTCCCTTATTTTCTACAAGCCTGTCTCTTTAAGGTGGTGTTTGTTTATACCGGGGCTCAGCTCAGTGAGACCTGTGCAGGCTCAGTGCTGGGCTCCTTTCATAGGGGCTCCATTTTGTTCTTAATAAAATGGCACTCAGTGGCCGGGGGACTGGCAGGCACCCAGCTCCCTGGGAAACCAAAGAATGCCGGCCTTCATTTAGCGACAAACAGCTACTGCCTGAGGAGGCTAGTTCTCCACTCTGCTACTGCTGCTGAGGCCTGTGTATGTGCTTGTGTGTGTCTCACTATGAAATGGGGCAACAGTTGAAGGAGTCAGGTATGACGGCTCCTCACTTAGCTTGTCTCTTGTTGGCGTTTGGTTACACCATTCTTTTCAGTCTTTTCTGTTTGTGTCTCTCGCTCGTCTCGGCGTCCCACTTGAAAACGTGCAGGACCACTTCTCCTCATCATCCCCTGCTTCACTCTCTCCATCACTTGGTGTGAATGGTGGGAACAGAGTGGCCATTAAGATGCATATTTAGAAGGCCTTACCCCCTCCCTCCTCCTCCTCCCATCTCCCATGTACTTTCATAACACACAGACATACACATACTAACACACGTACACGTACTACTTAGTCACTAAGAGTGCCTGTCACCAGGAACACACGCATCATTACACACCCATGCACACTGAGGTATACTTGCTGGAAAGATCCTTCTCATTAGTTGTTTCAGGCTCCTTGTCTTTCTATCTGTTTCAGCTAATCTCTCAGTGGATGGTTTTTTTTTTATTCATAGGACCGTAACCTAGGATTTGATCACATATATGAATACACATTGTCACAGTGACTGATCCTCTTGATATATACAGATAAATGTGACAATGAAATGTATGTCCGGCAAAATGGAAAAATGTGTGATCTGATAACAGAGCTACCTGAGCCTCACTATTAAGGAGATAAGAGTGCAGACACCAGGCAAAAATCAGACCGCTGCCAAAATAGTAACAAGACACAGCATTAGTGACCTGAGAAAATAAGTGGAATAAGAGAGGACTGTGAATGTAGTATATAAAAAATAGTGTTCCTATAATATTCTCTCATTCATAAATGAGAAGAAGCCAAAAGACGTTTGATCACACAACCACCACCAAAATGCATATACCCAGATACAAAAAACCTTTAAGAAAAAGTTTAAGTCCATTTATATATCTCCAATATGATGCCAAAGGTGAAAGTTGACGAACTGATCTTTGAAAGTTCATCAGGAGGATGATGAGGAAGAAGGGGTGTTTAGGAAAGAACTGTGAAGAAGGAGGGTTTTGTCCTTTGTCTCTTCCAAATTCGGCACATATGAAAGGCTATGGAAACAATGAGTCACCCAAAACGGGACTGCGGCCATGCTATCGGGCCCAAGCAGGCTGTCTGCATGTCAGCTTGTCATTTGACTTTTCCCTGTGGTGAATTTTCACCTCCTTCTGCTGTCGTTTGGACTGGACAGCTCTGGGTTGATGTGGCAGAATGAGAACAATGGTGGGTTCTTGGTTATGAGAAAGTGTTTGTCTTTCTCAAACATATATTAAAAATACTGTCTGAATGCACGTTTACAAGTATAAACCAGGGATTCTTCCTCCATGGCCTCATCACATAGAATGCGGCTGACAGACGGCGCAGCAATGACAACCTCTGATGTATAGAGGGGCAGGTGGAAGTTGAACAAAGACACTTGTAAACCCATTGTATGGAGTTGTCTGTTCTCTCCTCCTTCAGCTGCTGCGCTCTTTCAATATAAAGCATTTCAAAACAAATCCTCTCACTCTCCCATATTGTCCCACACGTACACACACAAATGCACAAACACGCACAGTCAATCCCTGTCAACTGTTCACTCCTTGTCCTGAAGTCTGGCAGTGTTTTCATCCTTCAGAATAGCTGACAGATTGACAGTGAAAGCCCTGTTTATTGCTTGCTTTTTCTATTTAAAACTGACACACAGTGTTCCAGCAGCACCATAAAATAATCACTTACTGTTAGCCCTGTGCGCCTTCTTGTTAGCCACTGTGAGCTGTCAATGTGGTGATTGATTGGCAGGCCCATAGCTGCTCGAATAGGCGGTTATGTAGGGAGGTAAAATGACCGCGAGCACGTTGCAGTTTGCAGGCGGTGGCCTTTTTCCGTGAGGCCAATTAAAGGGGAGATTTCCCAGCAGATTGTTGCCGCTCCATCTCTGTCTGGAGCTGTGCTTTGGTTTGATCCCATGAAATTAGCCTGAAACAATAGAACCGAGCCATCTTTAATCTGTCAATTCTTCAATTCCTCAATGTCTTTTCATTTCCACCACCTCATCTCACTTCATTTTTATGTTTACCTTTTTTATTTCTTCACCAAAATTTCCTCTATTATCCTCACTGTGCTTTCCTCTACTCACTCTCTCATTATGCAGACTTCTGTAAAACTCTCATCACCATCTCTCAGTAGTAATATTGTGAGGTCTTTGAGAACTTGCAAAGATAAAGGCCAAGTGCAACCCCTGTAGGTGAATCAACATGAGGAAAACAGTGTAATTCCATCTTAAGATAAACCTTGTGTACGATCCAAGTTGGGGATTTAATATTGCTGTCAATATGTTGTTCGGTTGCTAGGCAACACTGATCAAGTCTGCAGACAGCATGCAGGTCAAGGGTCCTGAGAGTGGATGAGAGTGGTAAACAAGAAAAGACAACATGCACGGGAGGAGGTGAGTGAACAAGAGGAGGAAATGCCAGGCGAGAAAGAGAAGAGCACTAGGATGAGGGAGGATATGGAGAGGATGAAGAGAAGAGGAAAGAGGGATTTGGATTGTGAAATGAAAGATAGGGTGGGTTGCATCTGGGTGGCCCATGTGAGAATACATGTGAGATACTATAGGACAACTTTGAGGTGTTAGCAGACTTAAGATGAAGGTAGCAGGAGTGGAAATAATGTTCTCTAGTGATATTTGTGCATCCTTTGGAATTAAACACTCCGTTATTGCCTGCTTTGGGTTAATGCTAAAAAAAAGGTTTACTGGCAAACTTTTTTCACTTTTTGAGTTTGTCAGTTGTTGAATTTCTCTGGTTTATTGCAGATTTCAGCAGGGATGCCGAGCCTTTAAAGTTGTTCTAATGACCTAACACACGTGTCTACTTTCTCCTGAACATTCGCACACACACACACACACACACAAACACAGAGGCACCTACGCGTCCTCATTATGTTTTCTTCACACCAGTGCATGAGTCCCCATCAAAGGAGGGCCTACATTTTCACAATACATTAAACCTGGACCAACCACCACCCTTCTTTTTTTCTTTTTTTTTGTCTTTTGCAAAGGATTTTCACAAAAGATCAGAGTAACAGCACATACCTGCATCCATTACGACTTTCCAATCACTCAGCAGCAGTATTGTGATACAGAAGGGCAGGCAATGGGACACAGTTGTCGCTCAGTGGCAGCCTAAGGGTGCACTGCTTCCATCCTGACAGATATCTTACCTCTAATAACCCCCAAGAGAGGTCTACCTGCCCTCTTGGTGACAGATACACCAAGGAACAAGAGGTGATCTCCTGACAGACTGTACCATAAATTCAAGATGCTCACACACTTTGTAAGTGTATCCTTCTGTCTTTGTGTGTGGCTCGCGGTGTGGCACGTATTAGAGGCACTACATTAAAGTATGTGCCTATGAAATACAAGACAAGAAGAAGGACAGAGACAGTTATGGAAAGGAATGCGAAAAATACTTTATGTGACCTCCTGCCACAAGTCAGAAGCAACCACAGTGATTTTACATTGTTGTTTTAATGACAATACAACAGGACGCAACACCAGTCTGAACAAACAGAATAGGAGAAGAGTCTTTGGCCCCATACGCTCTAATTTGCTGGCTGACTGCAGAAAGACAACACTGTCTCTTTAATGTGGGGAGGGTTAAAGGTCACTGTATTGCATTTGTAAGGTCAGCAGTTGAGGTCATGCTCAGCTCTGGGCCTTCCTGCTGCAGACAGCTGGGTCATGCCACCTACATTGAGTCCAATTATCCCTGCCAACTAATAACTCTTCAGCTCGTTCCATAGCACAGCACAAACACACACACACAAGCACAAAATACCCTGTTATACAATGCATGTCCTTCCGTGTGCATATTGTATTTCTTTGAACACACACGTAGACACACCAACCGGTGCCGAGTCTTTACAATGCACAGGAATCTGAGCAAATAAGGCAACTAACGAACATTATATAATACAACAATACACATACATATTGACTGTCCAACATGTTTTTTGGATTGCCCAGTTTCAGCTTCATAGATCAAATTATCAGCCTTACAGTTACCCTTGATGTTTCCTCTTTTTCACCTTTCTCTCTTATCTGTCTCACACTCGTACGCTCTGCTTTCACTCTACTGTAACAGCAGATCTCAGTAAAAGATGCCTGGTTTTTCTATTGACATTGACATTGTCTTCTCATTTAGTATATTTCTTTCTGTGAAAAAACTAGAGTCTCAGCAGAATAGCAGTGAGAAAACTGTTTACCAGCAGAAAGGGCTCTGTTCTTTTATAAGCACACAAATAGCAATCAATCTTATGTAAAATAACAATCCACATGCCACGTACAGTAGGAAGAGCTAATCAGCAAAGAAACAAGCTAAAGTGCCATTCTTATCTGTGCAGATGTGAATGAGCTTAGTTATTGTTAAGGGTATTGCAGACAACAAATATGACAAATACTACTGAGCCTCTTGTGACTGATGACCTGTCAAGTTTTTATATGTAAAGATGATCCAGAGTTTTATATT
>JAVQJX010172693.1:0-12167 GCA_036025115.1 Ambassis agassizii
TTACTGAAGCATCCAGGTTGGGCTTTTTTAGGAGAGGTTTGATTACTGCAGTTTTCAGAGCGCTGGGAAACTGTCCTGACAGAAGAGAAGCATTTACTATCTGCAAAACGCAGGGTGCAGAGGGTGGATTCTTTGGTGAAACATGCGCTTGACCAAAAACCACACAGTGAGTCAGCTGACCAATCAGAGCTGACGGTGCATTTTGGGAGGGAGCTTAAAGAAACAGAGGCAGAAAATGGCATGTTATAGTTATGTATGATATGATAAAAATAATAAAAATTAATGCATGTAACCCTATTCCGGAGGACCCTGAAAATAAAATTGTGAATTTATAAATGAGCATAAAATGGCTGCTTTAAGCATGCTATGTCAGCACACAGCTAGTTTCTGCTGCCCCCTTGTGGCAAAGAAATCACTCATTGCAGGTTAAACGTTTAATGCCTGAAGAAGAAACACAGCTGACAATAATGTCAGAGGATATGATGTATTGATATTTTTAGGCCCCTGATAATTCAACCAACAGATTGTCAGTGTGGCTCTAAATATAGAAAGTAGCTGAGACGCCGTCTTAAAGGCACATCTCGTATCCGGGGCGGTGAAGTGATATTAGCAGATTAAATGATGCACACCCTTTGCATATGGTAAGACATTGCCTACACAACACATGCATGGCATGCAGCATAGAGTATATATACAGGACATGAGCTGACTCACATGAACCTGTGGAAACTCACACAGTTAAACAGTGTAATGACACTTACAACATGAGCAGCTCTGGACCTCGCACAGACACCCACTCACACACAAGCTGTGTTGATAAATTTGTACACACAAGGAAGACTTTCTTTGCTGCTGGTGCATTTTTAATCATTATTGTCTGTTTTAGGGGGTAAGTAACTGAAATCCCACCATCCAGATATGCTTTTAGATGAAGGAGCCTGTGTTGTAGTTATCATGTGTGGTAGTGGAATGATGCTGTTCTGATTGTGTTTCCATTTGTGTGTTTTAGAGGAAATCCTCATCACACAGCTGACATCTAAAGCCTCCACTTATTGTTTATTCAGTAGCCTGTACATTTTTGGAATGAGAATATGCTGAGACATGCTCTCAGCAGAGACACATCCCTAATTGTGTTGTCTCTGAGGTTTTTGTAAAATACAGACTACACATATCAGGTGTCCTTTTTTACTTTAATGTTCAGGGAAGTGTTGGACTCAGCACCTGCTGTACTGTTTGTGTCTTTGTACCCTATTTGTTGTCTAATAAACATTATCACTAATGTCTCATTTCACCTGTTTAACTCCTCAATAACAGAGCCATCACCCTGGGTTATCATCTTTTCTAACCCATCTAACCACTAGTTAACAATCTTGTTCTTTTCTTTCTCTCCTTCTCCTGTGCTGTTTCACCAACCTGACCACGGTCTGTTCGCTCTCTTTGGCATGTTGTTCTCTGAAGGAGAGGAGCTCTTGGGGACAGAAGGGGCCAGGTACATGAAGATGGATGACATGAAAGACCATGATGACGATTTCCTCTCCCCCAAGAAATCACTGGAGTACGAGAGAGGGCTGGGCACAGCGTAAGGGGGGCTGGGTTGGGATACAGGGGAAGAGAGTCAAGCTGGTAGCCAGGATAGCAGGGGATGCACTATAGACACACACACTGAACACCTTGGGAGGAGGAGCTTAGAAGTCTAGAAACGTCTTTGGTCTGACCTTGTTTTTCTTCTTCTTCTTCTTCTTTGTTTTTTTTTTTTTTACTTGAAACAGAAATTACTCGCCAGCCATTCCCAGGATTCCTCGTGTCTCTCCAGAGACTGTCATTCTGAAGGAACATGAGATAGATCAGGTACTGTGCAGGCTGCAGCAGGACACTTTTGGGTCATTATTTTAAACATTGTTTGACAACATAATCATGTTTCTCTTGGTTGTAGCAACACACTCCTCTTCCACTGCCCAAAGAGTATGATGAGGACTCACTGATCCCCAGCAGCCCTGCCACTGAGACATCAGACAATGTCAGCCCAGTCGCCAGTCCCATACACACCGGGTCCGCACAGATTTTTTTTTTTTTTTATATAAAATAAATCTATTTTCTGATCAGGTAGCTGATTCTTGTGGTCTCCCTCTGATGTTAGGTTCCTGGTCAGTTTTATGGTGGATGCTCGGGGCGGCTCAATGCGAGGCAGCAGGCATAATGGTCTGCGTGTGATCATACCTCCGCGGACGTGTGCGGCTCCCACCCGCATCACCTGCCGCCTGGTGAAGCCGCAGAAGCTGACCAGCCCCCCTCCTCTGGTGGAGGGAGAGGGGCTGGCCAGCAGGATCATTTCTCTGGGTCCAGCCGGCATGCAGTTCCTGGGGTGAGGAACTGAAACTAGTGACTAGTGAGTGAAGGTCCTTTGTACTAAGTGGTCTATGCGGGGCTAACTATGTGTAATTCCATGTATGTGTCAGACCGGTGATTGTGGAGATCCCCCACTTTGCTGCCCTGGGTCGAGGTGACAGAGAGCTCGTAGTGCTGAGAAGCGAGAATGGCTCAGTCTGGAAAGAACACCGCAACCGCTATGGCGACGAGGTGCTGGAAACTATTCTCAATGGGATGGATGAGGGTAAGAGCTTAAATATGTCCTCATTACTCTCAAACTGACTCGTACTGGTTTCACTTATTAAGAGATGTCACCACTTCTTCTCTGCCCAGACTTAGAAAGTCAAGAGGAACTCGGGAAGAAGCGAATCCGCCGCATCATCTCCACCGACTTCCCCCTTTACTTTGCTGTTGTGTCCCGAGTTCAGCAAGAGAGCGACCTGATTGGTCCAGAGGGAGGTTCACTGGCAAGTAAACTGGTGCCGATGGTCCAGGCCACATTTCCTGAGACAGCAGTCACCAAACGAGTCCGTCTGGGGCTGCAGGTGAGATGGGACGATACGGAGAAAGAAGGAGAGGAGCAGAATTGTTAATGCCTGTGTTGCCTAAGTAAAAAAAAAAAGCATGATGGATGTTCCTTGATTGATCCTGAACGTATCAGCACTTGTGCCAAGTTTTCCTGATTATTTTCTGTTTGTTTATTTTGCATTTTCCCGTATTTAGAGGACCATTCTGCCTTTTATTTTACACATTTTGCATGCACTTGGCACCTTCATGCACCTGACTGCTCATTCAGTGCTGATATGTTTCTGTTTGTTTTATCTTTCTCACTATGTATTTATGTATTTAGTATTTAACACACCTGAGTTGCCTAAACAGTAAGAAATCCTGCAGTCGTCAGAAAAGACTGTGTGTGGGTTTATATGTATTTTCCACTGGTTTGGTGTCATTAATGTCTAAAAATATGTACAGTGTGTAGTATACATACATGACAGAACAGGCCTTTGTCCTGCCGGCTTGGTAGTACAAAATTACAAATACATTTATTTAAACTTACACACCAAAGACAAGTGAAATGATTCTCAGCGTTCTTTCCTGATGTATGCAGTACATCGCATGAATTTCTGCACACAAACAGCTTCACTGACAGCCTTAATGACACCATTTCACTGGACTCTTAACACTAAGATTATAAACTGATTTTTGGGAATATTTTTTAATAAGTTATCTGCAGAGTACATTCTTTAAATCCACTCATAAATCATATTTTATTTCATATTTTCATCCTTCTTAATTCTTATATTTATTTGTTGCTGACCTGCTTCCATTTGCATGTAATTTGAACAGGTTAAATCTGCCTGCTGTTTACCATCTGTCATGCAGCATGCTCATTCCTCTGACTTTGTAAGTCAGCAGCTAATAGGTTTTAATTATCAGATGGAATCTTGTGGTAATGTTTTTCAGTAATCATGGACCTTCTGCTGCATGTTTGGGCTCAAACTTGAATTGAATTGATGAATTTAAGATGCTTTGTAAACTAACATGCTGTAACCTCTGAGCTGAAATTCTTAGTGAATGTAACCGGATGTTAAAGTTAAAATAGAACTTGATATAAATACACTTTATACAGATTTATCTATAACTTTAGGACTCTATATATTGTAGTGATCCTGTGGTAACACAGTGCCTTTTTCTTTGATATCACTTTGTACTATTGATTGTAAAAGCTTCTTGTTAACATATTGTTATATTTTACAATAAAATAAGAGTTATAAAGTCACATGACCAGTTTGTGTTGCTATTGGTGATTTATTCACTGTGGACTTCTCTTCTTTCTCTCCACCTTTGATTTTTCCTGATTTGGTCGTCCTCTCTTTTGCTCCCTTTTTCCCCTTCTCCATCAACTCATCGTTACCCACCTTCCATCATCTTATTTTCCTTCTTCCTTCTGCCTAATTTTATTTTTTTTCCATCATCCTATCTGTGGCCCCTGTTACCACTCATTTACTTTCAACCTCAGGCTCAGCCAGTTCCAGATGAGCTGGTGGCAAAGCTGCTGGGTAACCAAGCAAACTTTAGCCCCGTGGTCACTGTGGAGCCTCGGAGGCGCAAGTTTCACCGACCCATCGGCCTGCGTATTCCTCTGCCCCCATCCTGGAGGGAGAGTCCCCGAGACTCTGGTGAGGGCGACACCACCAGTCTGCGCCTGCTCTGCTCCGTCATAGGTATGGACATACGTTGTTAAATATGTTGGTATCGGTGGGAGAAGTTTATTTAAACGTGTTAAACTGTGTTTGTCCCTTCCTGTCTGACCCCCAGGTGGCACAGCACCAGCCCAATGGGAGGACATCACCGGCACGACCAAGCTAATCTATTCTAATGACTGTGCCAGTTTCACAACCAATGTGTCAGCACGGTAAGTTCAGTTATAAAAAAAAAAATGCAATCAATCCAATATGGAGTCTTGTACATCACTGTGATGACATGTGGTCATTTCCTCTCAGGTTCTGGCTCGCAGACTGTCCTCGGACAGCTGAGGCCGTTTCCTTTGCCAACCTGCTCTACAGAGAGCTGTCGGCTGTACCCTACATGGCCAAGTTTGTGGTGTTTGCCAAGATGAATGAGCTGCGCGAGGGCCGTCTGCGCTGCTACTGCATGACTGACGACAAGATGGACAAAACTCTGGAACAACACGAGAACTTCACAGAGGTGGCTCGCAGCAGAGACATAGAGGTCAGCACAGAGACGCCAGCAGCAGGAGGGATGGATGGGAATTCTTCATCTGATTCCTCTGCTGTATCTTTCAGGTGATGGAGGGAATGCCGCTTCACCTGGAGTGTTCAGGGAATCTCGTGCCTGTGAGGAGGGCCACCCAGCAGCCTCGCTGCTTCAGCTTCCAGGCCTTCAGGGACAACCGTCTTCCAGTCTCTGTTAAGGTGTCACATTTTTTGTTATTGCTCTCCTTTACTCAGACAATCTCAGTCTTCATTTTTTCATCATCCCTTTCCTCTGTACATGTGTTTCTCAGGTGAGAGACAGCAGTAAGGAACCCACTGGATTTTTGTCTTTCCTGCGCAAGACCACCAAGTATGAGGACAGCCAGCATGTGCTCTGTAACCTCAACATCACCATGCCCCCGTGTATTAAAGTAAGGCATTTACAAGACATTTACTGTGAATTCATTTGTCCCTGAGGTATCTGAAGTTGATGGTGTTTGATTGGCAGATTGTTGGGAGTGAAGACAGGAGGCGAACTTTGACCCCGCTGGCTTTAAGAGAACGATACAGCGCTCTAAATGAGCCTGCGATGGGTACGAGACTCTCACTTGTTTTTACATATTCATCAGACAAAGATGTTACATTTCTCTGCTTTTTCTGCAGCATCAATGAGCGCCATGGAGAGGACGGAGCTGAAGATGGCTGTGATTGCAGAGCAGCTGGGACTGAGCTGGGCCGGTGAGTGAGAATATACTGATCTGTTTTTTTTTTATGTTTATCTTTTGTCTAACAAGCTTACCCTGCACTCTGCTGATTAAACACTAAACTCTAAATATTCTGCTTTCTGTTCATAAACAGAGTTGGCTCGTGAGCTTCAGCTTAGCGTGGATGACATCAATAAGATCCGTGTGGAGAATCCCAACTCCCTGCTGGAACAGAGCTCTGCGCTGCTCAACCTGTGGGCCACTCGTGAGGGCAAGAGGGCCAAGAGTGAGTAACTGAGATCTCTTTGGTCAAACTTAGATCATTGTAACTACTTGAACCCCCCCCCCCCCTTCCCCTTCCTCTCTTCTTCACCGCAGTGGAGAGCTTATACACCGCCCTGAAGAGCATCGACCGCATGGACATCATCAACATGTTGGAGGGCCAGCCACCTCAACCCGTGAGACAAGGCTCCCGTGATATGAGCAGACGTCGGCACAACGACAGAGACCACCTCTCCCCTGGTATGACCAATGGTAAGCCCCTCCCCCTCCCCCTCCCCCTGTCTCCCACATCCTATAATGCAGCCCCTTCGTACTTGTTTCCCATTTGCCTTGACTTCCAACCCCAAATAAACTTACACCCTCTTACCCTAAAAGTGAACTTTGTATCCCTCTGAATTCTCTGGTCTTTTTTTTTATTCCTGATTGTATGAAAGCTACCACAAGCATCAAACCTTTGCAGGGTTTTTTTTTTTTTTGCCTCAGCAACATGCAGAGGGACTCAGGACACTCCTACTGTACTACAACCTCTGTAGAGCCTTTGGTGTGTCAACAATACACTGTGTTTATTTGCTGCTATGGAGGCTAAGGTGAGAGATAAATAAAATGAATAGTTATATACATAAATAAACCAGACAGTCAGCACCATTTAAGATTTAAATGGAGCATGATAATATATTGCCTATAAGAACACTTGCCATACATGATCAGTCCACATAGATCATAAGTGTAGCCTATAGCACATCTGGCCTTCTTACTAATGGTCAGTCTTTTACTCCTTTTCCTCATGGTTTCCTTCAGACATGCATACTCTACATCTTATTGGTTCCATTTTCACCTCTGGACTGGTCCGGTCTTCCTGGTCTGGCTTCTCTCCTCTGTCTCCAGAACAGATGATGAGATAGTTAGTCACATGGTCGACAGGTCCTCTCTGTGAAAACTGGAGCAATAATGAGAGATGTAACGATGCATACGGATGTGATCATGACGGTCAAAGGTTGAAAAAGGAGACATTCAGATCACAGCTCTGCAGTGAATCTGATAACCGTGTATCTGTCTTCTCTGTCTGTCTGCCTCCCAAAGGCCGTTCCTGCTTAGACTTGGTAGAATTTAATACCTTGATATCGTGTCTTTTTTTTATTTTATGTACTGATGATGATAGAAGTTGAAGGCCACATCCATTACAATCAATATTGTGGTACACACATTAGATTTGTTCTACCCCATGATGATGATACAGTTCTCATGTTTTACTTGTAAAATATAAGGCAGATTTGCACAGAAACAGGAAACAATGGGAAACCATCAACTGACGGGGGAACGTTTTGTGACAATATCCTTATTTTGAGTTTTTAGCTCCATTTGGGAGTCAAGCCATCACTTGAGTCAGGGATCTATGAATAAATGCACGTCACTGACACATCTAATACTTGACAATGAAAGGAACTATTCAGAAAAATCTCAAAGAAGCCTTATTATCAACACTGTAATGGTTTTACAGGAAATATTTGCTCTATAAAACATATAGTTTTCTATATAAGAAAATAGCTTGCTTCCAGGTTAGAATGGAAAAACACACCTTTTTCCGGACTTCTTTCCTTCAGACTTTTGTCAGGGGGCATCTAAATTCTGTCTGCCTGTGCTTGCATGGGGAGTAGTTTGAGTTTCTGTAGGGTTAATGTTGGTGCACTGAATGTCCTTTTGGGAGCCCTGTTTTCATTCCCTGTGAATCTGTCCCTCTCTCTGTGTTTCTCTGGACATGTCATCTGCAGCCTAGCCGCCCTACTCTTCCTCCTTCTCACTCCTCTCCGAACTCTGACCTCATGCCGACCTCATATTGACCTCTGAGCCATATCTTTAGCTTTATTTTCATTTTAAATTTATTTTTATTTTATTTTGCGAATAGTGCATTTTTCTTTATTTGTATTCCTGAACACCCCCCCCCCCCAACACCCTTTTTTAAGTGTTCGCTCTGTGACAGATACCCCTCACACAGACTGTGTACTCAGCACCCACTGGGAGGGGAGAGGTGACCCTCGCTCTCTCTCTCTCACTGTTTCTGTCTGTGAACATCACCCTAGTTTATATTCTTCTTTCTCTCTTGCTGCCTTTCTCTTTCTCTCTCCCTCTCCTGTCCTTTTCCCCCTTTCCTCCCCATCCCTTCTTCCACTACCCTCCTGCATGTCAGCATGTGCACAAGACTTTCATTGCTCATCTCCCCCCGTGGTTGCATGGAGAAGCTGGGATGAAAGGAAGTAGTAACACTTGCTTGTAGGAGATGACACCTCAAACACTGGATTAGCATCCGATGCTATGTGACTTTGCATGGCATGCATTACTGAGAATGAATCTACAGTCTGTCTCTGTTACTCCTCACTGATCTGTCCTAAGGGGGGTAAAAAAAAAGGCCACAAACCTTTTTTGTAATCTGTGGCTTGTATATGCTCCGTTCATGTATGAATGTTGTGGTTGTTTTGTGTGTTGCTGATTCTTTGTAAACCATCGTGTTTTGTTGTGAAACATGTTTTTACAATGGTCTTTTTTTAACATTACCTTTAAATGTGCTTATTGTTTACTGTCTCAAATCAGTCTGTGTGAGTGTATCAGTATGAGCGTCCTTATATATGTTTGTGTATATGTGTGCCCACTTGTAAATGGGCAAAAAAGTGTTGTTTTTTTATGTGAATTTCACCGCTTTGTTTTTCTGTCTCACACACACATTTTTCATCTTTCAAACCTGCTATTCCCTGAATTTCTGTCCATTCTACAAAGACCTTATGTCACCATCATGGAAAGAGAAGACTGACTTTTAACAAGAACAAAAATGGAGAAAATGGACCTGATACACAATCCTAGCTTAAGGTGTGTCTAATATACTGTACATCAACTATGATATATACCTGATATACACTGCAACCAGTGTTCTACAGGAAAATGTGTGCAAGCCTCCAACAAAGTATTTTTCAGATTATAGAGTATCCTTGGAAGTTAAGCATTACCACAAACTCACACGTTCATTTGGAAGTAACGTATAATGTAGAGAACTTGACTGAGAACTTCAGAGTTTGATTGAAGCTTAATTCAAATAATCATTTTAATTCAATTTTTAACTAAATTATTAGGTAGATCTACACAGAAGGCAAAAATGGACAATGGTGTAAAATTTCAATAAAAGCACTAACAAAAATCCTGACAGCAGCTGGGAGGGTGAAAGAGAAAGTAGGACAAGGGGTCTTTTCTCCTGCTTGCTGTCTCAAATATCTCCTGCACCCTCAGCATTTGTCCACTGCCAACCATGAATCAAGTTACACCCTGTGGTCTGCAGCTTTCTCATCACTATACAGTGCACAGTGCATTCAGGCTCTCTCACTCACTCTCTCTCTCTTCCTCCTCCTATAGATTGCATACATACTTAATGCATAACTGTGTGGTCATCTCCTCCTCCTCCTATTATCTGTATGCCCTGCATTACATCTCCAGTTTCATCCTCCAGCTATCTTACTTACCCTGATGTGTTACAGCCATACAGTGATTTACACAACCTATTCATCAAGTTCACCTAAATTCCCAGGACATAAGATAATTTGTATACTACACTTCTGTTTTTCTGTTTCTTTACACTTATCCTAATAAATGCCCTCCTGCTGCTGTGACACTGTGCTCTATCATGCCAGCTTTACTAGACAGAAAAAATATGGTTACCAACGGCTGTAGGAGTGACCTGAGTCCACAGCACGTTAACACTGTGTATTTGTACTGATTGATATATATTATACAATTTTTTTGAGTCTGAAACTGTTTGGCCTCAATGACAGGAAGTCTGCTGTAACTATGTTGCATTTGATATAGCTGTGATACACTGAATGCATTATAATGAATGTATGTGTCAATAAGAGAGCAAGCGGCTGTGTAATGAACCAATGTGTGTGTGTGTGTGTGTGAGCACTTGTGTGTGAGGAGAAAAGCGATTGCCTGCGTGCATGCTATCGAGCCTGACTAACATTAACCTGCCTGTTTCTGAGTGGGTTTGAATGCATGCATGTATGAGCGTGAGTGTATGTGTAGTATGTGGCAGAGTGTGTGGGACGTCCATGCTGGGCAGGACGTCGGTAATCCCTCCCCGTCCGTCTCCCTGCAGGTGGCAGCCAGCAGAGCAGCATCAGTCACTGCTGGGTTTGAACCTCAGTCTCTCGGTCTGTCTGGCTGTGTCTGCTGCTGTGTCTGTCGCTGCCGCCCTCACCGTCAGCGCTGGCTAATTGAGCTTGACAAACCCTCTTCTAAAAGCTGCCCTTGCTCTCTTGTCCTAAGCTCCTTGCACTTTTATTCCAGCTCCTATTGTCTTGGCCCTCCCCCTCTCTCCCTTCCCACTCACCTCCCATTTGTCCCTTCGGCCTCCTCTACCTCTCCCCTAGATGCCCAGCTCCTGGGCAGGGGCACTGACCCCCTCCCAGGGTCCCGATGCTGTGGGGGTGAGGTGGGGAGCGAGGCGGGGGGGCCGGGTGTCAGTGTGCCTCTCTCTGTCTCGCTCCAGGTTATGGGCTCGCGCAGGAAGAGCTTCTCTCACCAGCCTCCATGCAGTACAGTCTGCCCTCTCCGCTGGGTGCTGAGCCTTACTGGCAGGAGGTCTCCAGTCTGGACTGTGCACCCATTGCTACCACAGAAGAAGACACCCTGATGGAGATGTCTGATGTGCAGGTGTGGCCCTCGGGCAACAGCCCTTCTTTGGTGCCTGTGGAGGACTCCTCGCTGGAGTGCAGCAATGCTGACGATTCAGAAGGCCTGCTGGGCCTGCCGTATGGAAGTCTGGGTCGGCCAGCCAGTCAGGCCAGCGCAGCCAGCGGAGGGGGTGGGGTGCTGAGTGGCTCCATAGAGTTGCCCGAAGACGATTCAGAGATGGGCGTTGACTCGCTCAGCACTACCACGCCGGCCTCGCTTGGGGGCACCATCGCCGGGATGAATCTTAACGGGCTGAACAATGGTCAGGGGTCAGAGGCAAGTTCAGAGGCATCAGCCGTCACAAACACGACTGGTGGTGATGGAGCTGGAGGAGGAGGAGGAAGTGGAGGAGGAGGAGAAGGCGGGGCGGGCTCAGAGGAAAAGCTTTCTATTGTTGCAGGACAGCAAAGGGTGTATGCTCGGTTGAGTGAGTCACCTGGTCTGAGCTGTGTTGCAGATCGGAATGGAGACAGGTGAGTCAGTCCTCTGTACGCCTCTCAGGTGGTTCCACTAGCAAGATATTAAAATAAAACTTTGCTGCATGTCATAGAGTGGAGCCAATCACTGAAGGGTTATGAAAACTTTGCACTTTCCATGCAGTAAGTACTTACTCCATGGTGCCACCTCTTCACTGACACACT
Organism: Ambassis agassizii; assembly: GCA_036025115.1. Classification (NCBI taxonomy): domain Eukaryota; kingdom Metazoa; phylum Chordata; class Actinopteri; family Ambassidae; genus Ambassis; species Ambassis agassizii. The sequence goes on from JAVQJX010172693.1 coordinate 11,425, forward strand.
GCTCTCCTTTCAGGTCAGGTAATGGTGGAAACGGAGGTGGTGGAGGCTCTTTCCTTTCCTACCTGCAGGAACAGACAGGACCGGGGTGGATCCCTGTCACAGACCCTACTCAAACTTGGGTTGGTAACCAGCCTAAACCAAGACAGGCCATGGAAACAATGATGTCATCAGTTCGTAATGCTGTAGATGGAGAACAGTCCCATGTGTCCCAGGAGGCCTTGCTTCAGCCTGTGAGGGACATGGGGCACTCTGAGATTTTACGGGGACACTTCAGAGGTACCCAGCCTTTTGAGAAGGGTTTGGGCTTTCCACACAGGGTACCTGAGCTGAGGGCCTGGGACGACGTCCGTCTGAAAGGACAGGTGAGTGTGCTACTCCTCTAAAAGTGTTAAATTATAGACTAACATGAGGTAGAGCAAACGGCCGCAAGTTGCACATTTCCTTATTTTTTTTTTGTTTTGTTTTGCTGTTTTTTGTGGTGCTTTTGATGTTTGTTTTTTTTAATGATTTCATATTTCAACTTTTGTTTTTACATTTGGGTTAAATTAACATGATTATTGAGTTTAACTCAGTTCCTGTTTGTATTTATTTCTTCCAAGTTTGTCCTGTAGCTACAAACCTGGAAGCATACTGCAAAACACTGCCACTAACACACACACACACACACACACACACACACACACACACACACACACACACACACACACACACACACACACACACACACACACACACACACACAC
>JAVQJX010172711.1:0-10383 GCA_036025115.1 Ambassis agassizii
GTGTGTGTGTGTGTGTGTGTGTGTGTGTGTGTGTGTGTGTGTGTGTTGGATAAATCTCAGTGGCAAGTAAAGCAGCTTTATTGAGACAGACAATGTAGGTCTGTGTTTCTGAGTTAAACACACACACACACACACTGAGAGGGAAACTTACAGTATGTTTGGGCTTGCCAAGATTCTTAACTGGGTTTTATGGACTGATAGGTTCGCCTTTAGGGCACGTCTTACGCCTGACTTGACAATCATCAGTGTTGGAGAAACAGTTTATTTGAACACAGTACCCGTCTGAGCTTACCTCTAATCATTTTGTGCCTGATGAATTAAGAAGCATCAGAATGGCGGCCAAGTAAAACAAGACAGAACACAGGCTTTGTTGGTCCTATTATGCAGACTAACAGTAATTTGACACACTCAGTGGATGTTTTTAAGAAGATAATGTCAGCCTCTTCCAATTCAAGCACAATAATGTTCATTTTAAAAAGAAGTGCAGGAGAAAAGAAAAAGGATTTTCTATTTGCATTAGAAAGCTTTTGTGGATTCTCCATTTTGTTTTGTTTTTTATGGGGAGTGCGATCATTAAAATCAAATCTGTCAAGTCTAAACAGACAAAGTCCGCAGTGCACTGCCTCTGTTGTGACTGATGAAAGCCTCAAAATGCTGTGTCAGTTGCCGCTTGCGCTGCAGTGACTCGTCAGTTTCTGCCCGCCTCCCTCTGCAGATCCACAAATCAACACGTACACTTTGCTGCAGGCGTCTCCTGCTCACGTCTCGTTCCTTCACACCTCCTGCTCTGAGCAGAAACCCTGAGTCAGCGCTCCTGTCTGACACGCACACAACTAAAGAAGCTCATTGCTGCAGGATAGAGAATGGCCTCACACTCGGCTTCACTCTCTTTTATTTGTCTTAACAAGGCCACCTTCATCCCCATCGTCAAAGTTTATCATCCTAACAGCATAGTGTCAAAATAATCCAGGTAGGAAAGGGGAGCGGTGATAACATGTCGTCTTACCGCTCTGTATGTCCCAGTCTTCAGCTCTGCTCACGGCATGCACACACATCACACACTGTAGATTACATTTGCTGTTCTCTCACTGCTTTTCCCTCAGCTGCACCCTTTCTTTGCAGAAGTGCTGTGTTGAAGTGGTTTTCCTGTGTTTTCCGCCTACCTGAGGAGTGTTTGATTTAATTTTTCAGGTCCTCGGAAACGGTGTGGAAATACTGGCTTACAAAATGAGATAAATCCAGCACTCCTCGCTTCCCCTGTCCCCCAAAAACGTGAAGCAGAATTTATTTTCTTCTTTTGTTTTTTTTCTTGTTTTGCGTGTACTTACTTCTGTTTGCTGGCTTTAAGTGTGGTAACAGTGTCTTTCCAGTACAGACCCTGCTTGTGTCTGTGATGTGACCTTGTGTGACCGTCCCTCATGTCTTGTTATGATGCCGATCCCGCATCAGTAACAAGCTCTGTATTGTGAGAATCTCTTGGAAGCCGCTTGGCTTCAAGAGGAGATTTGTTGACGTGTTGATTGGACATTGAACTGGACATGTTAGATTTTAAGTTTGTTTGCTTCATTTCGCAGTTTTTATTCAGTTACATGCTTGATTTTTTACAAACTGTTGTGATTCGTCATATTTTTTATTTCCCCCATTCATTTTAGTTGAACCGAATCATTTCTTTGTGTCCAGATCATTGCGAGCAGTTGGATGCTCTTCTAGTTGAATGACTTCTTATACAGACTTCAGGGATGCTACCGTCCCCTCTGCCCCAGTGCTCTGATGGTCTTTCCTGCTGTACTTTATTTCCTTGTATGATGACTGCTGCTCTCTGCATAAACTGGCAGTCATCACTGTGGAATTGAAGTACAAAGGGAGACATGCTGAGGCCCTATTTGTGACTGCTTGATGTGTCCAAAAGCTCTAAGATCATGCTTGGCAAGTCACACTGATGATGTAATGTGGGGGTTTCCAAGACGCTATCTGTGTCTCTCTTGGAAACTATTCCTTCAGTGTAATTTGAAGGCGTTTTTGGACATTGTCGCTCAAAATAAGGCCTCAAACAAGACTGGAAACTGGGTGCCCTCAGGCTCCATATCCATACCGCTCATAATCTCCCCTCACTCTCCTCCTGCCCTCCTCCAGGTTCCATCTCATCCCCGGGTTGGCGCAGAGGCTCTGTGACGCCGAAGATCACCACCATCCCGTGCCCAGGCTGCCAGCATGACATCGACCTGGGCGAGCGCGGCATCAGCATGCTCTTCCGCAACTTCACCCTGGAGAGCATTGTGGAGAGGTACCGGCAGGCGGCCCGCGCCGCCGTCGCCATCATGTGCAACATCTGTAAACCTCCACAGCAACAGGAGGCCACAAAGAGCTGCATGGACTGCAAGGCCAGCTACTGTAACGAGTGCTTCAAACTGCACCACCCGTGGGGCACGCCCAAAGCTCAGCACGAGTACGTCGGGCCCACCACCAATTTTAGACCCAAGGCAAGTAGCATCGGTGACTGTGAGAGGTCGTTTGTCTGCCGGTCATCAAAAGACGGCAAACAAAATGTCTTCACTCGGGTGGACTGTGAACATTTCAGATAAGCTGTCACATGAGACGGAAACAAAGAGATTTGTCCTCACTGTCATCAAAAGGTCAAATGATTTGGAAATGGGTGAAATGAAGTCAGTCAGAATTCAGATATTGGCTGAAACTTAGCATAGAAATAGTCGGCTCAAATGTAACCAGAATATAGCACTTTTGTCTTTATTTATAAGCTGCTTTATTAATCATAAATGCAGTAATGTTGACTCGGTCATGTTGGAATGCTGTTTATTTTCTTTGTCAATACTTTGCATCCAGTTCTTGAATTCCTTGTGAAGGCTGAGCTGTGGCCGTGTCTTCAGATGAGGATCTTTTGCTTTTAAAAGCACTGATTTCAGTTCTATTTTAAGATGCATCAGGAACTGGCTCACAGAGAGACGTCTACTGCTCTTCCCGTTTCACTTCAGCTACTTTTTTGATCGGTGTTGTGTAAAACCAGTGCACTGTAATCTGCAGCTCAGTGTGTGTGCGTGTGCATTCTTGGGTCTAATTTTAACTCCTTGTTGTTCTGTAGATTGTGTAGCCTGTGTAACTGTATAGCACACAGCTGTGTTCAGCACTTGTGTCCTAAACAAATGTTCTCCTCCGGGACAATAAAACACGTCTTCATCCTACATCTCCTCAGGTACTGATGTGTCCCGAGCACGAGATGGAGAAGGTGAACATGTACTGTGAGGTCTGCAGGCGACCGGTGTGTCACTTGTGCAAGCTGGGAGGATCCCACGCCAACCACAAAGTCACCTCCATGAGCAGTGCCTACAAGATCCTCAAGGTATCCCAAAAGAAAAGTCTGTGACGTGTGTTTTTGTTATCTGCAATGAGTTGAGTTGAGTGAATTAGACTGTAACACAATACCACTCAAGATACCAGCATTAATCGGAGCTTGAGCACAATGCCTCTGTTGACAGTATCTTGAAGTAATGTCAAGAGGTTTAAGGTTATTCTGTTTTTGTAGAAAATGTTTTATTTTGATATTCAGCTGTTTTAATTTCTTTTAATCTCCGTTCACACCAGCATCACAAGTTTAGCACAACTATATGACCTCCCGCCGTAGAGCAGTTGTTTGTTGTTCTCTACCACACATTGACACTTACCCGGATCTCTCATCTCACTGCTGTAATATTAATGCCTGACCTGTACGTGTTCTGGCATGCAACAGACTCTCAATCTTTTTTTTTTGCAAAGCCAGTCAGACACACTGGCTCATGTGTGGTCATCAGATTTTCCCCACTCAGTTAAATGAATTTCAATCAATGTGAGTGTTTTGGTTTAGCTATGGAGACAAATATACCATGTGATTGTGCTTCAGCACTTTATGGTTGCTATGACGACAACAAAAAACATCACAGAGTAGATTTGAAATGACTTGTAATTTAACCTCTATCCCTCTTATAGTACTCGATGACACAGGGTTCAACAAGTCCTGGCACAATCTGTATGAAATCCAATCTGCTGCTTTGTGTTGCCACCAACAACGTGGTGCTGAATATTTAATGATACCATTTGTTCTCCATGATTGTGTGTGCATTGTATCCTCAAATTGATGGAAGGCATATCAGATGTTCTGAACAGTGCCGGAAACTTTTGTCAGCCAGGAAATGGCGTTTCAGTGTAACAGTAATGTCATAAATGTTATCAAGTCAGGAGTTCCAGTACATGAACGGTGAGCGATGGGGAAAAAAAATGCTGTTCAGACTCACAGGAGAACAAAGGAACATGAGCTCATTAGCATAAGCTGACCCACTGGAACATATTTGTAATGAACTCTTATATGTGCTGTCTGCAGAGTGCCTCTGCATTTAAGGCTCTATAAAGTCTCTGCTGCTCACTGTAAATGCTGCCGATCTCTTTCTCTCTCCAGGAGAAGCTGGCCAAGAGTATCCATTACCTCATCAGCAAAGAGGACCAGGTCAGGGCTCAGATTACTGAGCTGCAGGTGCTTATCAATCAGACTGAGGTGAGCTGACTCATGCTGCGTCACATAGCATCCTTTGTTCACTCTGCTCTTACAACTTTTTATTCCTCTTTTTTTTTTTAATACAATATCTAGAAATTGCTTTCTCCATGTAGCAAACATCAAGCTATTGTGTAATACCACACTCACTCTTTGGGCAGAATGTTCTTTTTTTTTTTTTTTCAGTGAGTGTTCACATTAGGTGAACTGATTAATCATTTTAGTCCTTTTAATAGTTCTAGAAAGCATAATAAATACACTCTTATACTTGAACCTACAAATATGTGTATAGCTGTCTGGAAACCAGTCTGTTGAGTTGAGGAACAATTCAACATTCTGTGTATGAATAAGGAAGGTCACTAAACAAACACTATGCAAACCACACAAACAAGGAAACACAGCTACTGCTTTACTGCACACGCCTGACTTGTTCCCCCTTTTACTTTGATGCCGCTCTTACAATGGGATCGTTCAATGTACCTGATAATTTCATGTTAATGGCAGCAGCCTGTGAGCGTGACTTGGAAAAACAAACCACTTTTTTTTTTTTTTTTTTTTGTATTTTTGTGATTTTATTTTTTTCTGCTTTTATCAAACGTATTTGGCCGTCAGTGTTGCGTTGACGTGGACAAATCTCCTCTTCTTTCAGGAAAATGGGCAGCTCGCGGAGCACCGTGCCAACGAGCACTTTGAGCGTCTGTTTGAGACTCTGCAGGAGAGAAAATCAGAGATGCTCAGGTCCATCGAGCAGTCCCGCAATCGACGCATCACCCAGCTCAAAGGCCAGGTGTGTCCTCAGTGTACACGTTTCTCGACTGGGTTTGACATACACTGTGTTAGTGTGCAAGGGCTTTAAAATGATCTTTGTTCCAGGTGGAGGAGTACCAAGGAATGCTGGAGAACAGTGGTCTGGTGGGATACGCTCAGGAGGTGCTGAAAGAGACCGATCAGTCCTGCTTTGTACAGACTGCAAAGCAGCTGCACGTCAGGTACACACCAGTCATTTTTAACTCGATATGTTGATCAATATCTGATATGTCAGGAGATTACCAGATGACATTTCATTTCAGATCATTGAAAGCAAAAATGATTATATAAATACACTGGTTTTGTCCTGCCCATGTGGTGACTTTCCATTTCCTCCTTTCATAAGGGGGATTTAGTTTTATTTTAGTGTGGAGAGCATCAGTCTGATTATGTGTTTGTGTGACAGGAGTGTGTCAGGAATACACACTGCCACGTGCACTGAGGTTACCAAACTCAAGGGCATTTAAGGAAAGGGTTGTGCCGCAGTGCCCGGCCGACACTGTGTGTTAGGAGTGTCTCCTGCTCTAAGCTGACTAATTGATCTCCATTAGCAGCTTTGGCAAATCCAGGAGCCTTTTCACTCAGCAGCCATGATATGTGGTCTGTTCACGTTCTTCCTGTCAACGACAGATTTAATCCTGTTTTTTTTAAAGGGCGATAAAAATAGCCACAAATGGGCCGATTTAATATGATGACTGTGTTTCACTAATTAAGGCGGATTATCGTCTTGTTTTTAGGATCCAGAAAGCCACAGAGTCTCTGAGGACCTTCCACCCTGCAGCTGACCCCTGCTTTGATGAGTTTGTGCTGGATACATCGAGGGAAGAAACGCTGCTCAAAGAGATGTGCTTTGGTGGAGGTACGGCCGGGCGAATGTTTGGCTGCATCATTTTTCTTTATTCTTTCTCTATTTTGACACTGTTTCAGAGAGTTGATCATGTAGAACTGCAATGTTAGTTTAAGTGAAGTTGCAACGTATTCTGTTTGTCATCATCTGTCCATCACATGCGTGGCCCTGTGAAGTGTGCTGTGCTAAGAGGTCAGAGGTCACCTACGGGCTGCTAAGTGTGGATAAGCAGGGTAGAGCTGTGGGTGGATGTGCCCTCAGTGGATTTTTCTCCTCTGTGAAGCTTTATTCTGGTCTGCTGATTTCCAAAGGCTCGTTCTGTAAACAACAGCTCAGGTACAAGTTTCCCAGAGATGAAAGATACATAATCTGTTAGTTATTATTACTGGTGGGCTGTGACAAGGATGGAAAAGAAGACAGGTTGTAGCAATTCGAGCTACAGGAGCGATCATGTCTCTTCAGATGATAACAGCTTTTCAGATTATTAACCGTTTCATTTCACTGTATGCATGGTAATCAGAATTCTGAAGTTGGTTAAGTTCATTTTCAGTGCTATAAAGAGCTGAACTACTGAAAAATGTGACCAGATATTCAAACATGTTTTAAAAGGCCTTTATAAGGAAGTGTAAATATCACTGAAAGGTCAGCGGCAACTTTAACTCCTTATAAGGCCGTGACCTTTGATCATTAATAACTGCTGGGTTGATGTGCATGTTGCAACATAAAGATATTTTATAATCTTCCAAAAAAACGGCGAGATCAGGACAGTCTGCTCTGATTGGTCAGTTCCAGAGCAGCAGAGCCATATAAGGAAAGCAAATAACATCCAAGAATGTATTTTATTGGATATAAAAGATAATAACACTAAAAAATACCATTGAGTAATTTGTTTTTGTTATTTTTTTGTTTGGACAGAGGAACAAATTATACATTAAATTTGTGGACCTGAGTGTTAGTTGACACTGAGCCGCGTTATGATGGGAGTGTATGTGACACTTGGCTGCGTCTGGCTGAGGCTTCTTTCTAATGTCTTATGGCTCAGATCTAATCTGACGTTACATTAGTGTCAATGAGGGAGAGCAGTTAGTGGATATACTTTGGAGCTGATGCTGACAGTTGGCTGGTGTGTGAGGCCATCATGTGAGCGGCTCTTACTCGAATACAAATGTGCCAATAAAGCTTTTTGAGTGGCAGCTGTGTGCAAATAATATTTAGAGATTAAATGTAGCTTGTTGACCAAGAAGAGGTTCTCTTGGCGCAGAGCCAGTACCCCTCCCAAGTAAACAAGTGACAGTTGTTCCAGTGACTGTTACCGACAAACAAATCCGATGACTATGTGAGGTCTGCTCATTTTATTTTGAAATCTCAGTTTATTTTCCTCCAGATTACCACAAAACAAGGCTTTCAGCTTGTACCTCACCTAAATGCCTCAATGATGAACATTTTGCTTCTCTGTTGCATTTGTGTATGAATGTGTCCTCCGTGAGTTTGAGTTGCATAGTGGCAGTAATATTGATGTGCTCCTTTAATCTAAATGGCCGGCAGAGGTTAATGATGCTCTTACTCTGATCGGCGAGGGAAAAGAAGCTGTGGCAGCATCCACGTACTGCAGTAATTTAATACAAGTCTGACAGATGATTCAGCAGGAAAACGCTACAGTGTGCCCATTAGTCTTGTACACAATGTGTATGGATCAAATACAGTGTGTGCTTTACATTCATGGAAAAACAAAGAGGATATTAAGTGAAGCCTTAAACATGATTGTCTGTGTGCGAGGCTCTTTGTGTGCTCGCCCATGTTTTCTGGTCATGTCTCCTTGGATAACCATGTGTTTGTCCTCTCATGTTAACCCAGCTGTGGCTTTGGACCCCATGCTTGCTTCTTGAAGTGGCTGTGAAAGACAGCGTTGTTAAGCATAAATGCACTTGTTGTTCCGTTCACCAGTTGGGGCTTCCTGTAAATGTCAGACTGTGATCTGCACCTCTTTGAACCATTTCCTCAACAGACATCTTCACATCAGAATATATTGAGGAAAAGGATTACCGGCTTGTGCTGCCTGCTGTGTTGGCCGGCTGACCGCCGTGCGAGGTCTTTGTGTGTTCGGCCATCTGTTGAAAACAGGTGAAAATCAGTGTAGCTTGTTGTTGCTTTGTCACAAAGTATATGATTTATGCAGCAGCGGGTGGTCTAAAATTCCTGAAATAAAGTTTTTATAGTGTTATTGTAAAGGACGGTTCCCAATAATTGAGCTGAAAATTTGGAGGTGGAGCCGTCATTTGACTTTCCATCATGCTCCTAGCTTCACTTTAACCTTTCTAGAGTCTCGGTCATGGTAGGTAGGGTGTGTACATGAAAGAGCATTGGGGGGCTTTAGAGGGGACAAGCTTGTGAAGGAGAGCAGGCTGGAGGAAAAGACTTTAGAGACGGGGGGGATTAGCTGAGTGACTTTGGAGGCTCAGAGTGCTCAGCAGCAGCGGTGACACCGGTCAGCGAGGGGAATCTGACAAAAAGGGGAAAAGGAGCTTTTGAAAGTGGAGGGATTGTCGAAAAGAGGAAGACGACTAGAGAGAGGGGAATTCTCCTAGTGGGAGTGATGAGAGCTGTGACTTGATTGTGGAGAGAAACCGTGACCTACATGGCAACAGTAATGTGATGGTGAGTGTCGAGGAATAATTAGCAGAGAACTGTAAAGGATAAGATGACCAGGATCCGCCGGGACACGAGGAAGATGAATGTGAAAGCAGAGGTCGACAGACTGACGTTTCACTGGAACTCTCTAGAGAAGGAGAAAAAGCGAAGTGGAGTTCGAGGGAGGCGGTGTTGGTGGTGGGGGTGTTTTTACAAAGTGCATTTCCTGGCAGGGAGTCTGTGAAAACCTCTTAAGCTCCATTATGCAAGATATTCTTGTCCATTGTCCTGAGTGGACAGTCCTGATCCTAACAAATCTAATCTTTGACACACTTACAATACATTGCTTCATTTGCTTAAAACCAGAGTTATTCAGCTGAAGTGCAGCGCTTAGCATGATTTAATACACAAATGATTTACTGTAATTCTCTTAGGTTTCCATTTGATCCGTCTTGCTAATCACCAAAGATGTTACCTTCTCTTTACACATAAAAAAAACATTACTTCCTCTGCTCCAGTTCCAGACCCTCCTCTGATTGACTTGTCCAACAGCCGAGTCTATAATGAGGCCTCCATCTCCTGGAGGCTGTCTGATGACCACCTCCCCACAGACCACCACGTGCTAGAATACCGCAGGTGGGTGCAAACATGGCTGTGTAGATCCACAGAGAAGCTGCAGCTACATGGGAAGAAAAAACAAACAAACGATCTTTTTTTTTTTTTTTTTTTCCCCAGACTTGGAGGCCCAAGCCAGTCCCCATCCCAGGAGGACGGTGAGGACAATGGAGTCTGGAGGGCTACAGACAGGGTGTACGGTCCTAGCACTGTGGTGTGTGACCTGGAGCCTGACAGCCTGTACTCCTTCAGAGTCCGCAGCTGTAGGAACTCCATGTTCAGCCCCTACAGCCCCGAGGTCACCTTCCACACACCGCCTGCACCTGGTAAGCCCGAGACATTTGGACACAGCACTCAAATGTTTACGTCATTAAATTTGACTGCATTCTTTTTTTTTTTCTGAAGCTCAGTCACTTCAAGCTGTGTCTTTGTGTTGTTGATGCTAACTGCATTAATTAATTGACAAACTGACTATTGGGGGAACCCAGTCCCCTCTTATTGGGCCCCCTTTTTGGCAAGAGACGGCAGCTAAGCTCTTCTATCCCCTCCCTTTTTAGTTCTCGGAGCACGTCTCACTGTTCAGCATTGTATTCAGTTTTTAGGAAGATTATCAGATGACTAACGCATCAACGTTTTTTTTAATTTCTTGAAGCAAAGTGTCATTTGAGTTTATCGCCATGGTGATGGAGTTTTTTTTTTTTTAGACCACTTGAACCAATACAGCTTTTTGTCTGAGTGTGTGGGAGGCGATGGTGGGGGACAGTTTGGAAAAAAAAAAACACCTGCAGTTCCATCTGTTGTTGGCATTTTAATGTCGCTCGAGAGAAGCAAGGTGGAATTCATTAAAAAGGAATCATCATCGCCAACCATCTGCCAAAATCAAATTGTGCCCTCCCAACCAAGAACTGCATCCCTTTGATTTTCTTCCCGTTTGGCGTCTTCTGTGTGC
>JAVQJX010172729.1:0-11846 GCA_036025115.1 Ambassis agassizii
GATGGCACTGTAAGTAAGGTTTTTTATTTTATCGTACATCACAAGTTCATTATCAAGTGTGACCGCGTAAATATTTGTGTCTGTGTGTATTCAACTACTCCATAATATAAATCATTTAATAAATTATATGTAGAGGACCTTGAGCCTTGAGGATCACACACCAACAAAGAAAGTGTGATGTAGGATGTGGGATTGTGTAGTTTAATACATAACAAACAGTAGAACATGTGAGCTCTTTCCATCACAACAGAGAGAATGAAGCCAGAATTAGGTTTGTTTTCTAAACTCAATCACTCTCAATAAGACAGAAAAAAGGGACAACATGAGGAGAAAGAACTGACAAAGCGTATCCATATGTCTTATTCATGTGGTGTGCTTGCATGCATATGCTCTTATGTACTAATATGTAGCAGTTGTTCATTTCACCCCTCCTCTTCTTCTTCCTCCTCCTCCTCCTCCTCCTCCTCACAGATGTGTGCCAGCTCATGGCTCATGTCTGCCTTTTTAAAAAAAAAAAAAAAAACAGGACAACATTCGTGAGCGGGCACAACCGCAGGCAACTGTTTCTTTAGAGGAAAGTAATGTAAAGGAAAACAGAACTGGAGAGCAGCAACAGTAGAGCAAGAGGATCACTCAACCGCATCTGCTTCATGTGGTTTGGAAGACATGAGGAGTGGCACACAATTTTTAAACATCTTGTAGGCAGACAGACAAAGACAGACACGCATGCTGTCAAACATACACACATCAGTGACTGCATGAAAGACGCACAAACATGAACTCTTTCTGGGAAGGCTCAAATAGGAAAACACACACGCACACGCACACGCACACGCACACGCACAGTGCCTTGAAGTAGTAAGAAAAGCTGCCCAATCTTCAGAGTCCCACAAAGAAATGCTTCAGGTTATGTATGAAAAGAGAGTCATGAGAGTCAACCCTCAGTGCCGTCTGATTGATTGATGGGCTTGATTGCAGATTGGCAGCACCTGAGTGAGCTTGAAGGCTGCATAAAAGCAGCTTGTGAGCTGAGCTGTAGGATGAACAGCCTTTCCCCTTCGATTTACCAGCCAATCTCTCCCTGCTGGCACCGTTTTCTTTCTTCAGATGGGTGAGCTTTGTTTCGTTGTTGCTAAATGTATTGATGGTGAAATGTTTTCTGATCAGCTTTGTTTATTGGTTTAGCAGCAAAGAAAGTGTTGATCGTGTACGCTCACCAGAGCTCTGGGTCCTTCAATGCTGCAGCTAAAGAAGCTGCTGTGGAGGTTTTAAAAGCTCAGGGCTGCTCAGTGGAAGTGTCTGATCTGTATGCCATGAAGTTTAAGGCTACTGCTACTGCTGAGGACATTACTGGTGAGAAATCTCTCCACTTGTGAAACAAATCTCGGATGTGATGAGGCGTTTAACATTTTTTATTGTAATCCAGGAGAAGTTAAAAATACACAACACTTCCGTTATGCTGAAGAGACAAAATTGGCATGGGAGGAAGGGAAACTGTCTGCTGACATCACTGAGGAGCAGCGTAAACTCACTGAGGCAGACCTTGTAATCTTTCAGGTAGAGCTGAAATGACAGTAATGTGTGTGTTTTAGGAAGGAGCCCTTGACAAACTTTTAAAACCCACGTTTTCTCAGTTCCCCATGTACTGGTTCAGTGTTCCTGCAGTCCTGAAGGGCTGGATCGACCGTGTGCTCACACAAGGCTATGCCTACACACAAGAGAAGCGATACAGCCAGGGAGTCTTCAAGGTAAGACATCCAGAATTTTGCCTTATCAAACTCTGCCTTTTTTTTCTTTTAAATGTTTTTTTTTTTTCCCCATCAGGAAAAGAAGGCCTTGCTGTCCTTTACTACTGGGTCTCATGAGTCCATGTTCAGTTCAAATGGCATTAATGGGGACATGAATGTAACACTATGGCCACTGCAGGTACTGTTTTATTATAAACTGATTCAACAGGACATTGAATGAGGTGCTATGATTGCAAATGATGATGGGTTTTTCTCTGCAGAACGGCATCCTACACTATTGTGGCTTCCAGGTTCTGGCCCCTCAGATCTTCTGGGCCCCATCTTCCGTTCCACTTGAAGCCCGTAACGCCATGCTGGAGAGCTGGCGTAAACGACTGCAAGGCCTCCTGGGAGAAGAGCCGCTAAGCTTCACTCCCATGGACTGCTTTGACGGGGAGAAGGGTTTCCAGCTGAAGCCTGAAGTCCATGAGAAACATGCCAGCAAAGAGTTTGGCCTGACTGTGGGGATCCACCTGGGCAAACCGCTGCCACCGAACAACCAGATGAAAGCTGGAGTCTGATCATTGAAATAAATGCTGGTTTACTAACTTGAGTGTTTGAAGTTCTCTTTTGAAACTTGTCTGTTCAGAATTGTCAGCTGGATCACACTTCAGCCTGGGTAACAAATTATCCTTGGGTTTTGTTTTTTCCTAAATGGACATAATCTAACTTGCCTAAACTCTTCAAAAGAATGCTTCTATTGCTATGCAACCATGTGATGTTGGTTGCTGTTTTGCCGTCACTTTAAATGTGAGAACAAATTGGGATCACATTTCAGTGTAAGGAGCCCTGTCTTCACCTTGCTTGTTCATGGTGTAATGCTGCCTCAGTATGCTTTCTCAGAGGACATGCTGGCATTGTGTAATCTGAATCATTTGGCTCAGTGCTTTGTCTACTGCTACTGCAGAGGTTCCTAATAATTTGCTGTACTGCTCACATAGAACAGCTTGACGTAATGCAAACAGGCTGTGAGCGGCGTGTTACGGTTATTTTTTTTTTTGCCTTGAACCAGCCAAAACAAAACTTACAGGTTTATATTTTGATGTCCTGTTTGTCCCATCTCAAAGGGATCCTACTGTATACAGTTATAAAGCCCACACCCAGCTCTCCCTGGGCCTCTGGAAAAGCTTCCCTTTCTGTACTCCTTTGAACAGAGATTCTAGCTAAGGCCTTGAGTCCATTGGAATTAACAAGTCTGACAGGGAGATCCTATCAGGGGAATCCACTACTATCTGAGCAACAGAGCAAAGCCAAGTGATGGACACTGCTCATCTTGTAAAGCTTGCAGTTCATTTCTTGTTGATTAGATTTAGTTTGACTTGACTGCTTGGGTGAGCTGTGTAAATGTTCATTGTGACCACTCGCTTCACTGGCTGTGTGGTTAAAACCAGAGAGCTCTGTAGCTTGTAAACAGTCAGGAAAGAGTCTGCTCGCATGCAGGCTCTCCAAAGAAAGACGAGTGGCTGAGCACTTTTCCCAGAGAGGCAGCTTTTGTTTGGGTATGGAGGAAATGAGACGGGGGTGGGGGGTGGAGGGTGAGGCACACTTAAGGAAATAGCCTTGCACTCTGGTGTCCAGACCACAGCCTGTGACATGTAGGAACCTGCACATATCACAACTGAGGTTCCACAAGGTCACCTTGTGTTTGTTTATCTTCGGTCAGGTCTTGTCTTAATCACCTGTGTCTGTCTCCCGAACATTTTCAGATCAATTTCTTTTTCATCTTGAGTTAACCGTGAGCCTGCATAACAGATTTAATTTATTTATTATGATGCTCATACATTGTAGCTAAGCTTTGTACCACATTAAAAGTGTTGTAGATGAGTGTGGTTAAAAGATCTTGTGAGAATGATGAGTTGAAAATGTGTGAATCATTACACACTAAATTTGTCCCTGTAATTAAAATACACCAAAGCTGCATCAGCAGATTAGTTTTCCTACAATTTATGAAGGAATGTTTCTTCTATATCATTGTCCCACATAGAAAACCATAGTGCTGCAGTTTGAATAGCCGGGCTTGTGAGCATAAAGTGTTTATGTATGTAAGAGTGGTACCACGCTCTCTGATCTGGTGTCCATCCTGCTCTGCCATTGTCAGTCCCAGTTCTCCCACCCAGGCCATTTTTGGCTGCTTCAATGGGAGGAAGTGGGCACCGTCTTATAACAGACGTGGAAAAGAGTCTCCGGAAAAGCCTTACTGAAAGCTCAAATACACACATTTATTTGGCATATTATTTGAAGCCCACAGATGACCTTAGCCTGAGAAGCAGCTGGATTCTCGCGAGAATCGTGAAATTGGAACATTCATTGAGCATTCTAGCATGTGATGCGGATACCACAGGTGGTCTGGACAGCATCATGCGAGAAAATACAAGCAGGCATGTTTTGTGACAACAGCAGGAAGTGATGCTGATAAAGACCTCTCCTGGTGCACGTTGAAGAAAAGGTGAATTTCATATGCATGTTTCATGTAAGACTGTTTACTACAGTGTGTTTTCTTATCAGCTATTTGGGAATCTGTTTAAAGTTAAATCACTGTAGGCAGTGATTGACACATCACCTGATAAATAACTTTCTAAAAGCCTTTCCTTTCTGTTTCATACACTCAACCTGTAAGATGCTCTGTTGAAACACTGCTAGAACTAAAGTTTCTGAATGTTGGAAAAACCTCACAAACCCCGACCTCAAAATCCAAGATGGCTGCTTGAGGCAACAACAGTGGGGAAAGTTACAGTTTATTAGCGGTTCAATTTACGCCTCATTAAATCAGTATTGTTCAAAGTTTATTTGTAGGTATAGTGTTTAGATGCACAACATACCACAGAATGCAATACTACGTCAGAAATAGTTTAACGGCAACTTGATTTTCCAACTTGGTTTGTGCTATGACTAAGCAGCCTCCAGCTGAGGTAAATGGAAAGCACCATTGTGTTAGCAAACAACAAAGTTACTGTACCTTAAAATACAAACAGATAACTACAGTTAACTATAGAAGCTATTGGAAGCTAACAACAAAAACAAAGTTTATTGCCCCCAGACAAAAGCAAAACACATTTTAGATGAGAAGAGAAATGATACATGTCTGCTTGCAGAGTCTCTGGTTAGCTTAGAATTGCACAAAGGTCAGAAACAGGTGGAACACCGGCTTACTCATATTTATATCTTTATTGTGTGAAGATTAAAAAGTACAGTGCATCTGTTGTTGTGGAGACTGTGTGTTGGATTGTTTCTCAGCTTAGGAGTGAGTAACTTCCTGGAGTTTCCGCTGGTTGCCCTGCAAATGTTCCCACAGATTAAACAAAGGAGATATAACATGTTAATGAGCTTTAGTGGTGCAGATTTTGTTTCCTTTAAACACAGAGCCAGGTTGTTTCCAGCCTTTGTTTGCTATGCTAACCAGCTGTTGATTCAGCTACTGTACACAATAATAGTGAGTGTATTTCCCTAAAACATCAAACTGTGCTTAAAACGTGAATATATCAAAAACTAGAAAACATAAACACATCTTATCTACATCTTCTGCTTTGTGCCAGATGTGATTGATTGATCTTTGTTGACATTTCAATGAAAGGCTGTAAATTGGTCCCGGTGTTTGTGCCAGATGTCACAAGGTTAACAACAGGGAAACCATTAAATACTATGACCCACAACAGACAGAGAAACAGAGAGAAGGTAAAATTCAGGAGAACATTATATATCATACATTGTCTCAATCTTTCAGGAGTTTCATTAAAATCCAATCAATTGTACTTCAACAAAAAGCCGCAGCTTGTCAGCCTTTGCCTCTGTGTGTGAGTGAATCCATGTGTGCACAGAGGCACAGTTCAAGGTTGTTATATTAAGATTGGCAGCAGGAAAGGTTTGTAATGAAGAACTACCGGCGTTAACTTTTTTATGCCTTAACTCTCCAACAGCCCCCTTTTACCTTCCTATCACAGAGTGTCCATTGTATGTTCCCCATCATTGTGGAAGTGAGGAATTCACTCTGACATCTGAGCACAATCATCACCCCCAAACAGCACCTATCACAGAAGCCTCTTAAATCAAGTTTTCCTTGAAGCGTGTAGATGGTTTCCCACAGTGTTAAAGAGAAAAATTCTCAGATTGATTGTCCAGCAAAACATTTCTTTACATTTCTCTTTGTCAAACACATTCTCAAGGGGATAATTTAAAAGCAACTACATACCTGTAACACAAGAGAAATTTTTCAGGTTCATCTGCCTGTAGCATGGATGGAAAGTAAAGCATTTTTATGGTTTATTTGGTTATAAATTCATGGTGTAAACTACTCACATGAGTTTGGATCAGAGATAAACCTCTCAAAGTGGCGTGTTTGTGATGACAGCCTGAACAGATGGTTTAAAAAAAATACATCAAGGTATGACTACAACAGCTGTGGAGGAACACGACCACAAATAGAGCCAAGGATCTCCATACAAAGCCCAAAAAAGGAGTGTAAAAACATTGGTGAAAAAATAATAACAAACACTACCTCCTTCCTTTTTTCATGAACTTCTGCAGGATATGTCTTTCATCCCGTGTTCATTTTATCCTCATCTCCGTCCTTCTTTTGTGTTGGTCTTCTCCTCTCACCGATGTGAAAATACACAGGAAACTTTTACCACAATGGGACTTTTCACACATCTTTTGCATGCTGGGGATTTAAACGTTCACTGGAGATGTATTTCTCAGGGGGATTGGACTGCATTCACCACATATAAACACTTTCACAAATTAAGCTCCCTGACAGGCGCTTTACGCGGCCCGGCTGGCGGTGATAGGGCTCAGGCAAGACTGCACTTCTGCAACTTTGAGAGTCTAACACGGAAGGTCTGCCATCAGGGTTTTGATGAATGAATGGACATCAGGCTATTGGCTTCCATTCAGGCTCTGATGTATAGAGTGCCTGGTACTGGAAGGCTGACGTGAGACAGCTAAAGCTGTTTCATATTTACAAGCAAAGGTTGAGTGTGGCTGGGAGATTCGTGGAAGGCTTTTGGTGGTTTGGGGCGTCAGAGTGACAGGGTTAAGACTCCAGTCAGCCATTATGCTGCTCTTTAAACCCCTTTTCTATATTGTAATGAAAAGCAGATCTTTGCTATCTCAAGCTGCAGAGTGATGGGAGAAACAGACAAACTCAGCACAACTTGTGTGATCCCCTTGCTCCGCTGTTGATTCCTCTTTCGTTTCTGCTGTCTTTCTGGCTTTTATTTCATGGATGTTTCTCCCACTGTCACACATAAAACAATGAAAGACAACAAATGGACTCATACGTTTTTGTCTGTAAAGGCTGTACGGGTTATAGATGAGACTATGAGAGCGCTAGTGCCCTTCACGAGGTGCTTCAGGCATACAGGGCTCAACTCCAGATGCGGCCTGGGTTGCCACATCCTGGCCGTAATCCCCATACAGTGCTTGTGTGTATGGGATCAGTCGGGAGACCAAGAATGGGAACCACCTGGGACAGTGAAAAATGGCTTGAGGTAATTTTCCATTGCATGTTACCCTTCTGATTTTGATCAATCATTTAGCGCTGGCGGGACATTTTCTTTTAAATGGACCTGATATTTACAGTGTATCACCATTTAGATCTTTTCCATTAAACTGAGTCAGATTTCACTCTGCTAACATGTTTATCTAGATTATTTATTCCATCATTTTGTTTGAGTGCTGTGGGGTTGTGTTTATACCCCATGCGGCCTCCAGTGTTTGGTTTTCTCAAAAGTGCTCACGCTCTTATAAAACTTGACATTTTGTGTTTGCAATTGAAATGTCACTTTGTGTATGTTACATCAGCCATGCAGATGCAACATAAAAGTTAAAACATGAACTTGATTCCAGCTTCACAGTGTAGTCTTTTGTACGCCACAGGCTAGCAAGGCACCAAGAGGTAGTATAGGAGGTGAAGCTGTAGCTGCAGGCTTCTCCAAAACACCTCTGCATTCCAGCAGTGCTGATGGTCCATTTTTCATTTGGCGTGACAAGACAATAGGGGTGAAAGTTACCCACCATATCATAGAACTGCAGTGTGTTGTAAAGCACAGATGAGGATTGTCAGTATAGGATTACTAGCGTAGACCTGAGGCTGCTCAGTGTATACAGAGATGGACACCTTCTCCTGCAGCCTGTGGATAGATTCTGTCATTCACTAATCCATACTGGACACCCTGCTGTCCCCAGGAGCAAAGCTTTTCCTCAGCTATCACCCATCTTCTGCGTGATCCCAATGACCTGCCTCATATTAATGAACATGAGTGGTTTGGTGTGTGTGCGTGGAGAAAGGGTGGGGGTGAACAGAGCAAGGCTCAGAGAACACAGAACTCCGTTTTTGTCCTGCTGCGTGCAGAGATGATAGACAAAGTCAATGGACTATATGAGCTGCAGCCGGTCATGGTCAACGACTGAGCACGAAGGCACTGACAGATACAGTGAGGTAAGAAACAGGAGAGCAGAGAAAAAAGCTCTCTGATTCAGTGAGAGGAAAACAAAGAAGAACTCTTTTATCATTTGTTTTTGGGCCTGTGAAGTCTGATGACTTACACTGTAAGGGAAAAAAAACAAACATTTTTCTAGTGATTCCGATTGATAAGTAATGGATTCTGGGTCAAAAGTGCCTTTTTAAACATGAGACACCAGAATAGCTTGTTGTTGTCACACAGTTCACACTGATTTTAAAACATACTTACATGCAGCCAAATCCTGCTCAAACATGACTGGTCAGTATGACTAGAACAACAAATAAAAACCAGAGAGCCTCCAGCCACCATGATCTCACTAGTCTGGTCAGAGAAAGAGCTATTACCATGGTAGCAAAAAAAATTGTGGAAAAGTTTGTTGATAAGATGAAATCTGCCTTCAGTTGTTTGATGTTGAAATGGTCAGCCGTAACCAAAAACATGAAGGGACAGTCAAAACAGGTACAGCATGAACTTGTCAGAGTGAGCGAGTTCAGACTGGGGACACATAACTCCTGACGAACTACCTGCCTGCATTTGTTGCTTTTGGATTTCAGTTGAGCAATTCTGATGTTCATGTGTGAGGACATGTGTTTGTTTGTGAATATTTGACACATAACATTAGCTCCCAGCACATAGAATGCAGGCGAACCCAATGGAGATATATATATATATATATATATATATATATTTTAATGATTTTAAACCTAAATTTTCATTATAGCCCATTTTCACTGCCCCCATGTGGTCAAACAATTAGTTAATACGAGTTTAACAATCACTACCTATTCAACACAAAGCTTCTTCATATATTTCCCCTTTTTCCCTATGCATGACATCTGAACAGATCTCAGGTTTCATACACGTTCATGAACTGCTGTAAGGGATGCTCTATCAACATGAGGAATGCCTTGATTGCTACATTTCCCGACAAGGACGCATTCATCCTGCCAAACACGCACCTGCATGAACAGATCCCAGAGAGATGCAAGAGATCACCTCAACACATACGAGAACATCATCAGTGACAAAAAACTGGCTCACAAACCCAAAACATTCAGTTTAACAAATGCCTGCCAATCTTTTGTAATCCTTTTTATAGGTCCACTGGTCTCCATCATGTTCTCACACTCCATGACAAACTCTATCCGCTCACTGCTTGCAGCTTCACTCACTCAGGTCCTTCTGGGTTTGAAAGATGGTTGTAAATGAATAAGTAATTAAGTGAAAAATGAGTGAGGGGATGAGGAGGAATGTGAGGGAGTCGAAAAATGCATGAGGGAGCCTCAAAGCAGGAGGGGAGGTCGACTAGTAACAATGTGGTTGAGAAAGTTTGAGAGGGACCCTCTGAATGGATATTTGCACTAAAATAGATGGTGTCTATCAGACCCGCCACCATGACGCAGGGCCAGACTACAAAAGAAGCAGCAGACTTTAGAAATAATTGTTGCAATCTTTCTTCCCATGTTTTCCTCAGCTTTTCTCACCCACACCAACGCCCCACTCATTCTTCTTTTAAGTCTTTGAAACTGTGTTTTCCCCTTGTACTTGCCAACCTTTATTGATATCTTTATCTCTCAATCATTTTGTTCATTCTGTGTGATGAACTTGGCTTTGTCTTAGGAAGAAAGTTAAATAAGAGTTTGTTTTGAACACAGAAAAAGGTTCAAATCTGCACCCCATGAAGTTTGACAAAAATATATTTATTGGATATTGTTTTAACCCGAATAACTTGGCGTAACACATTTGACACACATGTTCATTTCAGATGAAGAAAAACAAAAACAGGCACTGGGATCAAAATATGAAAAAATATTATAGCTGGCGTAACTGATGTTCAGCCCCTAGAGGGCAGCATAAAATGTAAACAAAAGTTAATACAAATGTTAAACCTCATCTAAAGACAATCTGTCCTTTCTGTGGAACACTGGGGTGTTTGTGTTTACAAACTCCAGATGCTGCTATATGATAGAAATCTGGTAGGCTGATGAGGTGCTGGATAAGCAGCACATTCTTGGATTTCTGTCTTGGCAGCAGGTCTATGCTAGTTAAAGACAAACCTAGCTGGTTAGCTCTCCCAGTCTTGCTTTCCTAGAATCTTTAATCAAGAGCATCAGCCACTGTTGCCTTTATTGATTCACTTTGTCAATAGACGTGATTGACAAAATGTTTGAATCATTCTGTGCAGGGAGTACTTTATCTTCCTCTCATGTTGGATGATGCTGCAAGGACTCATCTTCAGTGGCATAAATTGGTATTATGTGATGATACAGGCTGGTTAGCATGCTAACTCTGCAACCCAACACACAGACGTATTTTTAACATAACATCGTAACTTTATTCTTGCATTTTTTTAAACTGTCTGAAGAATTATTGATCACACTGCATCCGAATAATATGCTATAATATTAACATATAACACCACTGTGTGATTTGAATAGTATTTGGTTTGTGTAGCTGTGGCTATTTCTGGGCTTTTTACAGTCTTATTCTAATATAATTTATTCTAATTAGATTCTTATTTAATGGATTTTTTCTCAACAGAAAGTGAAGGCAATGGTCCTTTCTCAAATGACCACAGTCACACACCCACACACCCCTGCTGTTCCCAGTCCGGCCTCCCTGTGAATGAGGACTGCAGAACAGAGGTTGGCAGCAGTCTGCAGGGTTACGGATGCTTATCAGAGAGGCTTACAAATCCCCCCTGATGCTCCTGATATGGAGGACAATGGGTATGCGTGCGTAGTGGGAGCTCTCTTTAAAGCCTCATTGAAACTGACTTCACTGCTTTGCTCTTTAATGAGGTCAGAGTAGCCTGCTGGCTGCATTTCATCACAGAATACAAGTCATATCATAATAAACTTTATAGTTAGTGAGCTGTGGAAACCGACAATTTTTCACCAGGAGACATGCTGGACATACTGTACCTGGTTATGTCAATACATGCTCATTAAACACAAAATCAAAGGAGTTACTTTCCTTTGAGCTCCAGCAAAGTTTATTATCATGCTTTTACAATGCAAACATCTTCTATCAGCACATTCTTCAAATAAATTCTGCTTCTTTTTGTGATTCTGTCTTTGTATTGAACTTGGGGTTAATTGCTCTGGTGGGTGCAGCTGTGAGGCCACCAGAGTTGCAGGTGAGCTTTCAGTAGCTTTCAGCAAACACATGAGCCTCCCACACAGCTTTGTCCCGCTTCCAAAGAACGTTCCCTCAAATGAGACTGAATACGACTCAAACAATGAAACCTCTGCAGCTGCTGTCACTGTTAGTGGTTTCAGGAGGAGCATTTCCTTTTTTTCTGCACTTTAATTTAGTTCGAAAAAAAGGTCCTCAGGTTTTTTTTTTTTTTCGGTTGTTCGTTATTCAGAGGGTGTTTTCACTTACCTCACCCTGTCTGGGTGTTGGGTTTAACCCGTTTTTTGGTTTTTGGGTGGAAGCAGGGGACAGAAGTGGTTTACTGTGTGACTGACACTTTGGTTTCATATTTAGGTAACAGGGGTGTGTGCTGCAGGGAGGAGACGCCTGAGTAGTAACGTGTATTTGTACTTTTGTAGATTTTGTGTGTGTGTGTGTGTGTGGGGGGGGGGGGGGGTACAGG
>JAVQJX010172744.1:0-16015 GCA_036025115.1 Ambassis agassizii
ACACACACACACACACACACACACACACACACACACACACACACACACACACACACACACACACACACACTAATGGAGGGTTAGTGTGTTAGTTAATCATGTTGGTCACAGAAGTATTGCAATATGTATTTTTCTCTATGTAAAACCAAACATACAGCAAGCAAATGTCACATTAAAGATAATGAGACACACCGACAACCTCTACCATCCACAGCCCATAGAGAATTCCAGCCACTTCCGGAATTTGGACACAGAATCAAGGCAGAGACGACGGCACTCTCATAAGCTTTAACTCTTGTGCGCAATGAGGGAAAAACAAAAACAGCCATCTAAAGGTTACTTTGTGAACACTTGCTGCCCCACAGTTAATACGGTTAATATTCTTATCATCAAAATCATTTCACCCACACAAACATCATCACCCTGATGCAGACAAATCCAATCATGAGTGTTTCACACAATCAACTTGACAGTGAGGTCACCGACCTTATATTTCGTCTCCTTTTCTTCTTCTGTGCCACAGTGTCTCATCAGAGCCGAATCCAAGCTCCTGGTCTGCCTCAGTCTCCGCTTTGAAATACTTTTAGGACTTAGCGAGCATGAGAAAACGCTGCTCAACAATCCCTGAGCGGACATTATTTCCTTAAGTTAGTACAGGTTGTCGATGGCGAAGTGTTATAAACACACTCACATCTCCGCTGCCAAAAGCACGTCCAAGAAAAAGCAGTGAGAGTCACAGTGTCACAGCTGCACCGGGTCCCAGGCGCCTCACCATTCTCGCTATTATGAAATCCGCGCCTGCAGTCCCTGGTCACCTCCTCCACCTCCCAAAACTTCATGCTTTCATCATTTTATAACGATTTCAAGAAGTATGCTCATTTCCTCCCCAACACCCAAACAAACAATACACAGAGGGATTAAAAAAACACCAACTTTTGAATTCATTTGTGGGCGTGACTCATTTAGGATTTTAGTCAGGATGAGTGAAATACAACTGAAGTTTAAAATTCAGTGAACACTTGAAAGGTAATCGTCAGAATTTGCTTTCCCCTTTCTTTATTAAAAATGAATAAAAACATGAAAGTTATGAGTTTGTTTTTCATAAGGCTTAAAACTTTAAACGAGGCTTAAAAAAATCTCCTTTATGTCCTATTTTCCTGTTTCCTCATAAATTGGATATATTATTTTATTTTCTACATACATGCTATATGCAACCTGGAGAGTAGGTCCAATACACTGCTGCTCTCTCTCTCTGTTTTAGGTTAAATGGGTCTGCACTGATTAAACTCATACATGGTGATTACTGATTGCTTCTGATTCTCCACTATCTGAAGTCCTCTGAACCATGAACTTCAAATAGAATAGTTGAAATGTACTCTTTGCAGTCTCACCACACTCCTGTGAAATGTTACAGACCTTGCCTTAATTCTCTGCGCTCTCTTGATCACGCTGCATTTTTTTTCTCCCCTTCTATAAGGCACTTGAGATACATGGCATGCAGCGCCCTCAGTAAAGACTCTTCCTGTGGGAGCCCTGGGGAAGGGACCTGTGTGATAACATGACATGTGAACCAGCAACTGTATGGCCACGATAAGGTTTCATCAGATACCAGAGACCACCAAACAGACAGGGGAAGTGGTGATAAGAGGACAGCTTCGCGTTTGATCCACTTATTTAGTGGTGGTGGTGAGGTTCGGAGTAAGACTCCTCGCAGATTCTCATCAGACTTCCCGTTATGTCATTTCTCAGGGGGATAGGTGCAGCTTACATGCTCTGACTTCGTAAAGGATGGCAGCATAAACACTTGGTTCACACAGCTCCTGCATTCGTACTGCAATACAATCTTACAATTTAAATGCCATTTTTAATGTGATGGATGATTTCTCTTTTGATCAATTGAACAGCACAAAGGCACAGTAGCTACATAATAAGCAGTATAAGTGTGCAGCCTCCTGCTAAGGGTGCTGTTCATACTACTGGCTCACTGGAACAAAACGGGTTTCTGGAGGTGTAGGCGTAGGCAGCCTGTTTTTGTGATTTATTAAGTTAGTGCTTTGGTGCCTTTAGACATGGAAGCATTAAATGAAAGCAAAAACAGGACTCTGTTGAAGCATCTAGACGGACCTGTAATGAAAAATGAGATGACCGCAGTGATAATTTGCACATTTTAACGCTCTGGGGTCTGGTACACATCAGCTCTAATATGTATGAGATGAGAGGTTGTACTTGGTTATTTCACAAGGGGATCATGAGGCAGTGAGAAAAAAAATGACAGTAGGCCACTAGATGGCACTAGCACATTGATTATTAAGTCGAAGACATGCAACGCACTGTTAATTATTAATTTGGAAGATTTATGTGGATTTGACCAGATTAACCTTTTGTGGAACATTGAAGTAAAAATAGCTGCTGCAGAGCTCATAACCCCGCTTTCATCCCTGCTTGTGCACTGTGTAAAACTTTTTTTTATCAATATCAGTATGTACCATATGAACACATAAAGATAGAGTTCGATACTCTTTTCAAGACAAAGCCTCAAGATCAAATGAGAAAATGTCAGGGTTCACATTCATTGTCATGCACTTCATGAAATGCTTTGGAGATGTTTTTTTTTTTTTTTTTTTAAAGTACTCAGGACAACCATTAAGAGTTGTCTCACGGATAATCTAAATCCAAATCAATATTAAATCAAATATATGGATGATTTAATGCTGATACGACAGGTATAATAAAAGAAAAAATGCCCCCAAAACAGTGATCCTTCATTGTCTTGGGTCAGACTGCAGACATTTTAAAAAGTCAAACAAAAACACACCAGAGGCATGTCTGCTAAAAAAAAAAACAATCCACCTTTAATGACCTCTACAAATAATATCCCACAAGCCTTTGGACTTTGTATTATTGGTTCTGACTCAGCTTAATGCAATGCCCCCTCTCTGTCACTTGTCTGTGCTGGTGTACTGCCAGCACAGATTTTTATATAAGCAGCCCATGGCATCATAGTGTTATGACCCTTTAATAATACACATTAAAGTGAGAATCTACCCTGAAGGACCAACAAAAAGAGAATGAAACAGCACCGATGGAAATGTTGGCCCTGCTTTTTTTTTTTTTTTTTTGTCAGCCATTAGTAAAAAGATACTGAAAAACTATTAAGCTAGAATAGAAATGACAGGATTCTGTCTGAAATTGTCACTCTGTCTTTATTATTTATAGATGCTTGATTGCATTATGATGCTTATTATTAAAGGTCACATTGCAAGGGTCCACTATAGAGCAGAGATACAAAACTATTTAACTCAGTGTTAGTTATATACTCCGCATCATTTCCAAGTCACTGTACACATTTGCCATTCAAACATAACTATGCAGCTCTAGTGCTGGTGCTGGTGGCGCAGTATTGCAACACAATGCATTTGTCTTTTGAAAGTTGAGACGTAAAGACAAAACACCATTTCTACCCCCTTAGAAGAGTGCACCTATATCAGATTGTTGGGTGCTATTATTACTCCGATTACCATCTCTTACATTTGATAGGAGGTCTTCTCCACATTGAAGGGGGGGAAATGGGAGTAATGGTGAGAGGAAAATGCAATCTAGATGTCAGACAAGCACTTGATTAACCACCTACAGGAGCAGTCTCTGCGTCACGCCTAGGCCATGCCATCTCACTTTTCCACTCAGACTGATCCTTCAAACATTACTGGCCACAAGATATTGATTTTTCATTCTTCTCAATATCACATTGCCATTAATAGAATTTACACCAGACTATCAATGTTTCAAGGAGGCGTCTCCCTCCCCTTACAGTTCTGCTGGGATGTAGTCACCCGCAAAGAGGGCACAGTCCATGCTTGCCCTCCATTAAGTTCACATGTGTTTCTACCTGAGAAAGAAGACATGGAAGTTGATAAAATAGACAATAATGAAATTTGTGTTGGTGGCAGTCTGGACAAAAAACAGGAAAAGCACAGGTAAGGTATTTTTCTTCAAAATAAGAGCATTCATTTGCATTATTTGACTGTAAATATCTCTCTTGTAAATAATCTCTCACTTGGTTGTCTTACTTTAGTATACCCTACCAGTATCGATAGTTCAGTTAACTATAGTTTCAGTTGAAATGTAGTTGACTAGTTGATCTAAACTAAAAGTGTAAAATTACTGCTAATTAAAAAAACAGAGCTGATTGATTTTAAAATGATTTTATTTTAAGCAATATTTCCGTCCTTATAAATAGATGACAAGATCACTCACAAAAAAACAATTATCTTCCATATTGCCAGGCAAGTAATTACCCTAATCCATGTCATTAGAAATGATGCGTGTTCTTGGATATTCTGGCTGAAAGGCTCGCAGTGCTGCCTGCAGCTACGCAGTGCTTCTGATTCAAGTGACAGCGTCGGCTTGGTGACCTTAGCAGCTTTCCATGGGCGCATTGATTTTTCTCCCACATTACAGATAATTGCTGGATGCTGTGAATCCTATCCTCCCAGGGCTGCAGGGAGGAGCTTCTGTAGTGTGTTGACACAAGAATGGCTATCTGATTTGAGGAATGTGATATCCTGAGATCTCATTGACTGCCATTGACTTCTATGTACTTCCTGTCTGTGCTATGAGTATTTAACAGCTTGTTTTATGCTTGCTGAGGTTGTTAGTGTTCTGTGTTAATAAGAACAATAAGTTAGAAATGATTCTTTGAAAAGGCGCTTTCATTGATTAACAAACTGTTAATGTTAATGTTTGATATAAACAGCAACAACACCTTTCAGAATTAACGAGAGCGAGGGCTTTCTCCAACTGCCTTTAATGCCTTATCAACTCGTTTAATTAATTATGATTAATTACCTATTTTGCATTCTTCTGTGTTTGCAAGAAAGATAAGTATACTGATTCAGTTTTGTGGAAAAATAATGTGAATCACATTAATGGGATGAATGTCAATGACAGCTTTCACAAATACATCTGTAACCTTTAGTGTGGGCCAAGCAGCAGTCTTATTATATTAATATGAGTTTTTCTGTTCTGCATGGAGCTACTCTCATCATTTTATGCAAATGCATCTACTGTTTGTTCTGCTCCATAAAGTAATGAAAAAGTCACTTCCACTGTTATTATGTGAGGCACAAATGTGCTTTGATAGACTGAAAAATCAGCTTGTTTTATTTTCAAGTCTATCGCACGTGGAACTAACTCCACATTTTGCTGTTGGTTGTTTCATTCAGCTTCTATTCATTACTTATTTTAGAGAGTTTTTTTTTTGTTTCATGTGCCCTAAAGAGTATTTGACTAATTAGTCAGAAATATACTGCGTTGCCATCATGCAAGCTGTCAGAGCAATTTGCAAAGAGGCATGGCACTTCACATTGTTCTAAGGAAACAAATGAGCTATCCACCCACACTGACTGAACAGCAATCAAATGAGTCTCAGAACACACACTGCCTATCATCACCATCTTAAATCATCACTGTTGTGACCTTAAGACAACATGCAGAATGTGATTCTTAGCCATGCAGTGGTCATTGCACTTTGCACATTGCCCGTCCCCACTCTAAGTGCCGTGGCCTGTGTGTCATGGAAAAACAGGGCACAGATGCAGTACGCTGTGCGCCCAGGGGTGAGTGTCGTGCCACATGATTGGACGGATTCATGTGTGGTATTTATCTCACAGAAAGGTCTGCTTTTTGTCTGCTTTAACCTCACACAGTGCTCTACTTTGACCATATGGCCATGCCTCTCTGCTGGATAGAGAGAAACTGTGTGCATGATTAGCACGATGCACAAATGACTCACACAATATCATGGAGCTGTTCACATACAACAAGACATGTTAGAGCGATACACTGTTTAGACTTTGCTTTATACTGCCCTGTGTTATAAAGGAAGCTGAACTTTCACTTGGCTGCTGTGTGTACATGGCATGGGATGTGTTATGCAAGCGGCTCCATTTGCTTGCTGATGCAAAGACATGTGCCTCAGTTCATAACTAATAGAAGACTGTGTATGCCATTCATGCATGAGAGAATCAGCATGGTATAATCCAGCATGATATAATGATGTTGAAATGCCATGGCTTTATGGGAAAATGCCCTAAAATACACACAACAAATATAATATACTTTATTACATTATAAGAATTATTAAACCACATATATGTGGAAATATAAATAATAAATAAAAGAAAAATAATTAATGCAAATAATACCTGATATTAGCATCGAGGTTAAGATCTAATTCAGTGGTTTATATAGGATTTAGGTTTGGCTCTGTTAAGGGTGACAGTTGGCAGGCAAATAGTGATAGAGTTTGGATTACGGTAGAAGCTTAATTTTTTAAGCTCTCATGGATGATAAAACACATGCCATTTCCAAATGCCTCAAACAGGGTAGGATAAATGTTTCAGATACTGTCATTTGGTCACATTCTCAAATGTTGTAAATAATACAGTGATCTTGGTGCGCCATATCTGACCACTGGAATAACGTTGGCAGGTGAATAATTTTGCTCACACGTTTCCCATAAGAGCCTTGCTCATTGAGGCAGCCTCCACCAGCACAGCAACCCAATGCAGTCCAGCTGTTTAGCATTGATCTCTCTGTGTTTTCTGATGCACTGGCCCGGAATGTGATGTTATTTCATTACTGAGGCAGAAGCGACAAGCTCGCGCTCCTCCCCCAGGGCACTAGCCACTCACTTGGACAGGGGCACTGTATGTAATAATAACTGAATGGCTTAGTCAGACAAGCTCAGTTGACTATTGAAAGTCCAAATAAAGCAGGAAGAAACTTTTGGAGGCAGGAAAAAAGACGAGAGTGCACACATCAATGAAGAAGGCTTGAGAGGCCTGGACAGAAAAAAAAAGAGAAACAAGTACTGCAATAAACGTGACTCGACTTTCTGTCAACAATGGACTCAGATGACAATGAAGTCGGCATCTTCACTGTCATTCAGTAAGTATTGTGGACTGGTGTTCTGAGCTTACTTTATAATTCAGTACTCATAACTGACATGTGCGTAAGGGTGAGATGCTAAAGTCTGTTTCTGTGTGAGTTGTGATCGTCAAGACATACCGTAACTGCATCAGAAGGTATTTCTCTTTAAGTGCCTTTTTGCTGTTCCTTTCAGACAGATATTGGTTATTTTGACAAGGATAAATGACTGCCACTGTAAATGCTTGTGGAAAACAAAGAATTGATTGCACTTCTGCTTGTTGTTGTGATGCAAATCACTTGATGAAGGTCATATGTTGCTCAACTTATTATTTTTTTGCTTTCTATAATTATGTACAGCTTTTACAAGAACTATTTGTTTAATGTTTTACAATGAAGCTCTAGCATTGCAAATCGCAATTTAGAGGCCTTATTCACAGCCATATCCAACTGTAATTAATAATGGCCATTTATGTGTGTCAGGTGAAGGGCCCAGTTACTGAGCATGGTCACTGACTTGTTTGGTTTGGGATACTTAAACATGCAATAATTGATTTTTTGGTCACTTGAGGGCAGGCACTGAAAGGGAGTTGTGAACACGATATTGACTTCATCTTGGGGAACTTGTCAGCAAACAGTTACTTAAGAATGTATCCAGCAGCCTTTGTCGAAGTCTTCCTCAGTTTTTATGCAAGCCTGAAGTCTAAACATAGAACTGAAAATTGAATTTCCTGTGAGTTCATCACTATGAGTGTACCACATGTTAACACGCTGGCTGCTGTGACATTATGTTTTAAATGTGGCCAATATTAGAATACGATGAACGAGACTTCATACACTGTACAACTGCTTCATGAAGGACTGGCTGCCACTTCTGTATAAAGTTATGAGGGGGGGTGGAGTCAGAGGCAGGAGTGACTGAACTGTGTGATGGAAGTGTGGAGTAGCTTTGCCAAAACAGATTTCACTCCAAATTTCAGGGTGGCAGGCTCCTGTCAGTGTAGAATTGTGAAAAGTGTCAGTCTAGTCACGTAAATGTTGCAAAAAGTCCAATATGACTGTTCAGACTACAAAAACCACGTAAACACACCCAAACAACAGAAGAGCTCCACGGACAGTGAATCCCATAACAACATCCATTAAGTGTGGCATTACAAAATCCACATATGGAGGTAGATGGGTTTGTGCCATTATTTAGTTTCAGCTTCAGTCACTGTTTGGTTATATTTAGGCATGTTACAAGGCTCCCATCTGCAACAAACTTCTCCATCCTTTTTTGGCTGTCATGATGATGAGTTCCACTCCAGTTCCTTTTTTCACATATGAGCACCAACAAAGGATGCTGCATAGAAGTAAGGCACCAATGGGATTAATGGTCTTAACAATAAGACTCAAGTAAATCTCTGTTTTTTGTAATGAGGGCAGAAAAAGTCAGAACTGTGTCTAATTCAGGACCTTTCTGACAAGCAATACCGACTTCTACCTGTTTCATTTGTAGGGTTAGGGTTCAAAATGTTAAAAATATGCAGTAAAAATAT
Organism: Ambassis agassizii; assembly: GCA_036025115.1. Lineage (NCBI taxonomy): Eukaryota > Metazoa > Chordata > Actinopteri > Ambassidae > Ambassis > Ambassis agassizii. Next base: position 8,466 of record JAVQJX010172744.1, read on the forward strand.
TACTGGTCATAAGAACTTTGCAACCAGAGAACGTTTTGCTGTGATTGACAGGCAAATGTCCACAGTGTACACTGAGAGGTATTCAACCCACAGCAGCCACCCTAAAGAGCTGGCTGTGGAGGATGAATGTTACCAAATGTGACCTACCAATGACCCCCATGATCCTGTTAAATAACCTGCAGGTTAAGCAGGCACACACAAACCACAAGCGCTGAACACCTTGGCTGCCTACTCATTATGTTTTTGAGAACAGACTACAGCCTTCTACAGTTATTTTGAACTTAAACAGCAAATGTAGTGTAACCGGCAAAACCCAAATCCCTAATCGTTTCAAAGTGTGGCATAACTCAGCCAGGTAACACCTCACTCCTTATCCCAATTAGTCACACCACTGAATATTCATGGCAAAACAGTGTTCAGATCTTTAAACTCTCTCTTAAAAGCTCTTTAATTCACTGAATAAATCAGTTACAGCCCAGGCATAATTAGTGTTGCGCTAAGAGGCTGGAGAAAGTTGAGGTAGTGACATTGCACACAGGAAGGCATTTGAAGGCTGCCACACACACACACACACACACGCGCAGGTAAGGGTTTTGTATTTGCACATCTGGCTGAGTTCCAGGAGTTCAGAGGCCCATCACTGTTAATCAAGTCTGTGATGTAGTTTAAACTATGCTTTGCTATTGTTAGCAACACTTATACTGCATTTATTTAAAAAAAAAAAAAACAAGCAACGTGATCCAAAGGCAGTGCTTGGAAAATTTAAGCTGTGCTGAGTTTTAAATGGCCAAGTGTGCCAGAATGACTGAAATCAGCTGTTTTAAAAGGGACTCGGGGAGAGGGCAGCTAGAGATCAGCAGGGCAGCAGGGTTTTATCGGTCAAAGCTTCAGCCATAGTCGCCTTAGATCACGCTTCTGTCTGACCTTAATATCCTCTGCCACTCACGTTGGCCTCTGGGCCACAAACCCAAATGGACAAACATAACTGTCCAGAATACGCTGAGTCTCTCAATCCTGCTGCCACAGGACAGCAGGGTTGCCTTTGAAGCAAATTGTCAGACATGTTCTCCATCTCTTCTGTGAAGTGCGTGTGTGTCTGTGTGTGTCCTCCAAAAAAAAAAAAAAAAAAAAAACAGGACTACGTGTACTCTTCCAGCATATCATCAGCTGTAATTGCTGGGTTTCAGAACGCGATTAAAATTGTACTCCACATTTTTAATTGGATCCACTCATGTCACAACTATTTCTTTTTTTTAACCCATCTAGTTGGGTCTTTTCTATGTCAGCAAACAAATCTAAGCCTAACTCTGAGTGGAAGTGACAACATTCTTTATTCTATGTTTCACTCTCAGCAAAGGCACATTGACTCACTCTGCAGAGTCTTACAAGTTCTGGCATTTTAAGCATAGGATGCTCGCCACTTGACCGTGGAAACAGTTAGAAAGAGTAGCTTGAAATTCTCCTATTAGAATCAAGCAGAATTTGTATTCTATGTATTTGTATTTATCCATCCATCACCACCTGACACTTTTATTGATCGGACTGTTTATCATTCTGTCAGGCTCCCAACAGGTTCAATGTGAAGGTAACACAACTGGAAATTGTCTTCTTTTAACCCCTACTACTAAAAAGTATCATTTTGACTCTTCTATAGAAATAAATGAGTATTGTACATTGTATGGCGTATTTGCTCCTTTATTTATGACACATCAGGAAAATAGACAGTATTTGATGATAGTCTTGTCTAGCTGTGTGTGTTTCATTGATCACTGAAGATAACAGTCTGAATTACTGTGAGAATTTCTTTCATCCAAACTGTCTGCACCACATGAAGAAGGATCAAACCTCCTTGGATTAGAAACAAGGCTAATTGGCTCTTTCAACAGAAGCGCATCATGAGTCGTGTTTGATTTACGAGGAGTAATTCTTCTTCTTTAGGGCATTAAACCTATGGTGATAGAATTTGGTGTTGGTGGTTGTTGCTTGTTTATTAGATTTTCAAAGTAATAAAAGCAATCTCAACCACACTAAAATGGCTTTGTATGTTGAAAGAGATTGCAGTCAAAAGAAATATCAACACAGAATATGATATAGTGCCCTTTTGAAACAGACCAAATGCTGCATACAGCTGATGCTATGACATAGTGTCTGCAGTGCTAAACTGTGGCCTCACTCAATGAAATCTCACAAAAGATCTGTGCCTTGACACAACCATTCAGCTGATAAACAATAAACATCTGATCACTATATAATCATAGAGATCAACATATATTGACAGCATCCAGATACAGTGACACCTTTGTGCACAATTTTAGATTAGAATAGCTCAGTGAATGAGGTGCTGGTCAGACTGACAGGGAGATTCCCTCCTGAGTTGGAATTGTAAATTGCGGTGTGCCCACTGTGGCTGTTGTGTTGTTGTTGTAAATGTGTTAAGGAACACAATTTTTAGACATAATACGACAATTACTCATAATAATAACTTCAACGTTGACACAGCATCTGCTTGGACACAGAGTAATACATCTGCCAAGTGTTGAGATGGCAAAACAAGCACACTGTACAGAGAGTCAGTTTAATACAGAGAGATACATCCTGAACCTCTACGTGTGCTCTCCTCTCTTCCCATTTAAACATTTATTAATCAGCTCTCCTCTCGTGATGGATACGCCCATCAGCTCTGTGTTTGTTTGTGTTGCTAAAACATTTGGATGCTTCTCATGAATAGCATCATTGAGAGTGAGAATTTAGCAGCTCAACTGTTTCAAAGGTCGAAACAAATTCACTGTACAGTATGAGCATCCTAATGTGCAGCTGTGAGGCAGAAACCTCAGCTGGGAAGGGGACACATTAGATTCTGCTGTCAACCCAGCTGCTCCCGTGCTGCACCTGTGCACATAATGCTTTGTGTAAGTCTTTCTTCTTCTTCTGTTACTTTGTGGGAAAACACCACATGGCTGGGGATTGATCAGACTGTCTCTTGGGGAAGGCTGTATCCTTTGGTAGCAGTTCTTCTGCCTTTGCTACCACACAAAGCTCAACATCCTCTCACATTCCTCTCCCACCACTACCATAGCCACCACTCTCCCTCGCTCCCTCCCTCCCTCCCTTCCTCTGCCCCTCGCTCTGGCTCTCCTCTGCCTCTCTCCAAAGCTGTTGTTACTGTGCGGCTCCCGCACATCATTCCACCGCGATGGAAATTAAATGAAGGTGGCTTAATGCAGCTAACAGAGGCATGCTTTGAAGGATGTAGGCAGGGGAAGCTGCGCTGCCAGATCCTTTTCCATGGGCTGTGGATTTGCACTGTTGAGGCGAGGACACAGCAATCACTCAGCCATGCAGAAGCCCAGACAACAGGACTAATCTCTCCACCTGACTTGTGGAAGCTTCACTTTTTTTCCCCCCTGAATTATTTATTCTACGTTGCCAAAGACAGTGTGGGACAATGGAGCTGGAGTGAAGTAGATGGTTAATGTGTAGACCTTGACTGCAGTCTGCAGCACACATGGATGTGTTCAGCTTTGTGAAGATGCCAAAGCTGTCAGGGTGAGTCTGACTTGACGCTGCTGCTGCTGCTGCTGTGTGTGTATATATGTGCCTGCCTGTGGATGTGCCTGTTCCTTCTCGTGCTGTATGTTCTGAGATTTTCAAAGAGTGACACAGGAATTCACATGTGGGATTAAAAATGCTGAGTTATTGATCGTTCAAGGGAGCAAGTTGTGCAGTCATGTATGACGTGAAATGAATGAGCAAGTGAGGTAGAAGGGAGTGGGGGTGGATGTAGAAGCGTGTAGAAGTTCATACATTTCTCATACAGCAGACAGTGCTTATTGTTTGTTTTCTATGTTATGAATGTTATGAAACCATTTAACCATTGAAACCATTTAAATATTTTAAAAAATTAAATATGATTAGTCAGGTTGGCCTTAAGAGAAGGATGAAAAAACTATAAAATGTTACTGTAGGCAAGGACATAAAATATGGTTTCAAGTGATGGAAGGGTTTTATTTGTGTGACATTAAAACTAAGTCCTGAAGAATTCATTCATCCCTGGGGCTGACACCTCACCTTATGCACCCATGGGTCCGCTAGATTGAGCTGATCTGCCTCAGTGGACATTAATCCTCCTAGGGGATTTGGCTCCATCAGAAGCACCACAGACCACTGGTGGAGAGAACAGCAGATGATAAACAGGAAGATATTAAATAAGATATGTGTGTCACTAGAATGCCCATTCAGAGCATTATAATTCCACTCCTGAGTCATCAGCAGCAAACTGGGCTGGCAGTTGTTCATTAGCAGGCAGAAAATCATCTGAACAAAACTCATTTTTCAGTTCATTTTAACAAGAACCCAAATATACAGATGTAATTGGAATACTGTTTTTCCAGTTAGCATCTCTCCATGGCAGTATTTATGATGCAGCTCCCGGTGGACCACAAGCGTCACTGCACACTGTCACTGTTAATATCGCCACAAAGTGCTATCCCTGGTTATGAGTTACTGCTGCTATACACTATAGCGTTTTATTTGCTTTTCTCCTTCTCAGCTGCCAGTGAGAATATAAGTCAGCAGGATGCTGCTTTGTAAAGGTTTTACAGGGAAAAAAAACCCTCTGTATGTATTTAGACAGCAACACGAAAGGCAATGTTTCTCCTCATTGAATCTTCCTCGGGCTTTACAACGCCCCCAGATGTGTCTGCTGTCAGAAACAAAAGAACGCTCACGCTTTCATTTGTCCTCATTCTTTGTTATGTTAAAATCCAGCCAACATTTCCACGTTTGAAGTCCTTCTATTGAAAAATAACAAACTCACCTTCCTCATCTTCTTTTTTTCTTTATACAAAAGCTAGTTTGGACCATTTGACCAAAGTTGTTTAAGCTGCTTTCTTTTTGATCTTTCAGCAGAGAACTTTGGCTTAACTTAACTCTGAGTGCTGTTACACCTTTGATACTCTCTGTGGGTGTTATAAATGGTTTGGCATCAACAGTACTATGGAGATAATGAGCGAGGACCTCACATGTTTTTGTAGAAAGTCTCAATTATCATTCAATCATAGGGTTTGCCTGACTCAGTAGGTTCTGCTGAAATGTGCACATGGAGGCTGTGGATGCACACTGCATCTATAAAAAGGCTGTTTATTGTATCATGCTGAAGCAATTTTTAGCCAGCCTTACAGCTATTTTTCACAACATAAATAATATGGATGAAGAAGTAAATTCAGTTGCATGCATTTCTGTTTCTGCTTGCTGACAGAAAATCCATTATGTGAGCCATTGTTCATCATGTTTTGACTGCAAACTTTTTGCACAGGAAATCATTGGTCTGGACACAAATTGATTAGCCTAAATGTTCATCAGAGAGGACATGGAGACCAAAAGATCTGTCATAGTTAGCTGTTCAAATCAGATGCTCTCGGGGGGGAGAGGGGATCAGAAATGACTCTGGGTCAGAAATGGAAGGCAGCTGCCTGGTGGAGGAGGTCTTAGCCAGCCATTTATTTTCTCCTGTCCTTTAGAGCTTTTAGCATAAAAGCAGCGAGTATAGCACAAAGAGGCGCCGGAGAATCCATGTCTCGTTCAGTGCCCACGGGGTAAGTTCATCACTATATTTGGTTAATGTTTTACATGGAGCACTGAAGAGCAAAGTAGGCCTCAGGAAAATGCACTGTAATAATGAAATAAGAATGAAAAAGCAGATCTTTCTCTTTAGTTTTGTATCTCTCTACATGTAAATTTCAATTTAGTATCAGCTGAATTAGACACTTTCTGCTGCAGTCATGCATATTAAAATCCTTTATGTGTTGCATGCTATGTTAGAGTAGGCAGATTTTCAAATCTTTTACAAGATAATGGTGGCTTCCAGGTAAATTATAGACAGTGTGAGACTTTCATACACAGTGAAAAATATAGCAGGAGGATCGTGGTGGGCGGGCTGTTTCCCAGATGCTGTTTTATTCCCACCCAGAGGAGATTAACTAACCAAAAACTGTTCTATATAGAGGCACCACGGAGCTGCTCAGGATAGTGTGGTTGCCCATGGCAACAATACCAGTGCTTACAAAGACAAACAGAAATAAATGGGGGGAAAACAGACACTCTTATTATGAACTGAGTGTTCTGCAGAAAATTTCTGTATTGTTGTGTAATGGCACTAAGTGGCGCAAAGTACAAATTCTACTCAGCCAGCATGTCTGATTTGGTTGTGTTGATGTGGCAGTGTAGAAATGCCAGTGAGTCAAAGAACGTACAAGAACAGCAGCATAAAACTGCACAATTTCACCGACATATAAATAGCAGCACACAATGCAAACAGCAGATTATACGTACTGTCATGTTGACCAAAGAATTAGAGCCATAATGGCGGTTGGAGAAGACAAGCAGAGGGCAGATGTTTTCTGAAAAAAAAGGCAGCATCATTCTGCCTGCAAAGGGGGGATACAGGCAGAAGGAATCAGGCCTTTAATCAGAGAGGTTCCTCTCTGTCTGAGCCACTTCTCTCACCCTCCCTCAGCCTCCTCCAAGGAGATGGTCATCCCGTCTGCTGCTGCCTCTCCACAGATTTCATATCCAAACAGAATCACATTAGTGGTCTATCTCTGCATAAATGTCTGTTTAATTCAAGTACACCAAAAAAGCAGCGTCACAGGCTTCAGCATTTAGACCTCTGCATCAATGTGTTTATATCTGTCTCTATTTAATGTATGATTATATGTGTTGATAAATGCAGCAGAAATGCAGCTTTAATCATATTAAAAGTCACAGCACTGAATTAAAACGCATGATGTTTCATTCATGGTGGCAAATGCAAAACAAATAATTATATTATATGTCTTAACCCGGGGAAGCTCCAGTGCATGTTTGGAAGGAACCAAAAACAAAATACAGATTAAGTTAAGTTTGGTCCTTTTTTGGAGGCAATGGAAATTATTGACGCGCAAGAAAATAAAGTTCTAAAAGAGCCCATGAAAATACATTATTTTGCTGTCAATGTGCAAGCGGACAGCCATGTGGTACCACAGTAAGGTTTCCTATAGCCAACCCTAATGGAGATTGTCAATGTAAATTATTCAAACTAACTTGAGTGTCTGTGTTGGAATGTGCTCTTCTTCTTAGCAACTTGTCTATAATGCATAGTTACTCCCTACATTAACAGAAGTCTAGCCTTCATTTAACAGCAGAATGCTTCTTTACGCCGAGCATGCGTTCAGAGAGATGAAAGCGAAAGTGAACTACAGTGATAAAGCAAGGCTCACATTGTTTATGCATTTTTTATGAAGGACTGAAAAGTGATCTTTTCTTCATCTTTCAGACTGTACAATTAAAGCCCTTAACTGAAATATCTTTTCATCTTAATAAGGAGATCAAGACAGATGCAACAGTAAGGAAAAACTGTAATCGTCCAATTTTGATGATAAAACCTTGATACTTACTGCAAAGGTGCTAATGTGTCTCATTGATTTCTAATTGTATTAGCTGTGTTAGTTGCTAATATCAAAACATAGCTCATAAATATTGCTGTTTATTTTTATAGTTTTGTTCTGTGTATT
>JAVQJX010172818.1:0-14000 GCA_036025115.1 Ambassis agassizii
ACACACACACACACACACACACACACACACACACACACACACACACACACACACACACACACACACACACACACACACACACACACACACACACGCCACGCTGCTGCGCCTGCTCAGTGCGCCTCCGCCGCTCGTATTCAAGACCCGGAGCTGCTCTGTCCCGTACTGTACGCTGTGTATGCATCTCAGTGTGTGTTTGTGTGTGTGTGTGTGAGAGAGAGTGTGTGAGTGTGTGTGCTGTCTGATGGTAACCTATGGATTGACGGCGCAGCGGCTATTGTTGTCATCCCGGTCGGTTTGTTCTGCTGGAGCAGCACTTTCACCGGAGGATGCGCGCAGAGAGACGCGGAGCTGCTGCACGGATAGAAACACGGTAAACTCTCATCTGTTTCCTCTTCTATCCTGATTATGTTTGCCTGCTTTTGTTTATCAATCTCATTAGAATTAAAAAAAAAATAGAAGAGCAAATCTCGCGCGAGGCTGTAGCATCATTTATATCACAGCATCGCGAGCGGCTCCTGCTGCGGGTTTGTTTACCATCAGAAAAGGAGAGCCGGGGCCGGGAAAGAGGCCTGGATCTCCGGGAGGCAGAGCGGCTCGGCTCGGCTCGGTTCGGCATCCTCCAGCGGAGCGCGTCCCGCAGCTGCAGACAGTGAAGGCAGCAGCAGCAGCTCTCAGGCCTGCAGAAAGATCAGAGCAGCCATCGCTGAAAATCACCAAAATAAAAGCCCTCCATCACAAACTTATCAAATCTGTTTTCATCATTACAATATGACTGACTGACAGTTTGGTTTATTCATATTCAATAAGGTCATGGAGAAGGCCCAACACCACCAGGGGCCCCAAAGTGTTTATTGATGTTTGGTAATTTAATTAATTGCAGAGGCAGGCCCTGCTTACAGCCTCATGCTTTATGTCTGCATCTTTTATTTTTGTTTGTAATAACTTAAAAAGCAGCAGGAAGTCTTGTTGCAGTGAAAACACACCGAAATAATAAGAAATAATTCACATTTGAGCTGCTTTCTGACAGCTCACTCATGCAGCTTGTTTAATGAGCTCCTGTCCAGGGTTTGGAACATTAACTTTGTGGATTAAACGCTCTTACAGTCGGACAGTCAGGTAGACGTATGACCTGGTGCCGTCCAGTCTCTTTCTCCCAGTTTGGGCCTCCACCCTTCATGCTGGGACTCCAGCCAGACTGTGATTTAGAGCGCTGACCACATGCAGCCGCTGCCATATGCTTCAGATGACGGCTCATATTTAAAGCCATCAACCTTTGTGCAGCGCCTCTGAGGAGAGAGGGGGGGGGGGGGGGGGCTGTGGATTCAGTGGCTTCCTTCATGTGTCACAGATCAGCATTCAGGTTAGACACACTTCTCACATTCCACCAGAGCTCCTGCACATCATGTGACCTGAAGAGGAGCCAATTATGAGACGGAGCTGATGGAGCTTTTTATTAAACTGTCCTCATCCGTCCTCTCATGTGTCCCTATTACCAGCTTTATGAGTTTATTGTTTTTAACCACTAGGGGGCGCTGTCACATGAATGCAAATTCACAGACAAAGCTGATACTTCCTGTGTTGTTTTGTTTTGGGAATCAGCAGCCATTTTGAAAGACACTCTCTGCAGAGTTAGCACCATGCTAATGCTAAAAATACCTTCAGCTCTAAGCCCTCTCTCTGACTGCAGCGTCACACCCTCCTGTTTGGCTCCTGCTGCTGTAATCTCTGTATGTTTGGTGATCAGTTTTTTCAGATTCATTGGTCGTGCTGTTGGATGTGTTTGAATTAGAGGAGCTCTCTTTGTGGACACTGCAGCACCTCCACTACCTGCCGTTTGCAGCTCTTTGTTCCTGCTCTGGAAACAACAGACTTTCATCACATAATCCTGCTTTGGAGATATTCCTAATCCAGATGGTTTGCGTGTCCAGATTAGCGCAGCAGGTCCCTGTCATTGCAGCAGATCTGTACAGAGGCTGCAGATGAAGATGGATTAATCTCATCTCTGTTTTGTTTGGGGATGATTTGGCAGCAGGACTTCAGCTCCAGCTGTGCATGTGTGTTCATTGTTATGGAAAAAAAAAAGTACAAAAGTGACTCAGACAGGCGTCATGATGGGATAAGTCACCCTGTCAGAGAGTGCTGCTGCTGAACAGAAGCCAACATCAGTACAAACACATCCATGAAGCAGCAGCAGCAGTGATGGTGTGAGGATGGGGGGGGGGGACCATCATCAGTTTGACAGCAACACACTTCAGATACTGAAGAAGTAATGAGGGGCTGTGGAGCAACAGAGATGTTTCCAGGGGAACTTATAAAGTGACGGACCTGCTAGCTAAGCTCAACATGTGTTGCCCAATCCCAATACCTGCACTAAACCCTACGGCCCTGTATGAAGTGCGCACATAAAGGGTTCGAGTGTGCAGCTCACTAACTGTATTTTAACAACACTGTGTGGTGATTTAACTGGCTGCTTCATGACTCACTGAAAAGAAAAGACTCATTAAATGATCAGCATGGAATCTGCATGAATGAATAGAGCTACTTTTATCAGTACAAACACATTTGAAGCATATTTCCAAGTAAAGTCCGCTTGGATGCAGACTTTGATGAAGGGAGGATTGAGGGCACAAAGAGGGCGTGTGGCGAGCATATGACGAACGTCCACCCTGGAGGATTGAGACGCACTACGCACTCCAAGTGGAAGTGTGGGTTTTGGGACTTGGCCTGTAGGAGGAGTTTGTGTGGTGTGAGGCCCAGACGGGGTCTCAGCCCAAAAATGGACCAGCCAGCTACAAGAGGGGACACAGGAAGTGGGTGTGTTGTGATACAGGGACACTGACTTCAGAAAGTCACCTGAGTTACCCCAGCTGCAAGACGCTGCGTGGGCTAGCTTATTAATAGCATAGTCCTCAATGCAGCTAATGGTTGTTCCAGGCCTTCTTCTTCGTGCTGCATGGTGCTGCTGTTTGTTTACAGGCGTGTCCATCAGTTCACATGGTGCCAGGACACCTCAGTTCGTCCTCATAGGGTCTTGACTGGAGCAGGGATCAGTGTGGTGCTCCTCTGGTCTGCACCAAAGGCTGGAGTCTGTCCTGATCCTGTGCTGAGAGACACGCTTTGACTTTTAGTCTGCCAAGCTAATGCTAGCACACGCTAAAGTCTGGTCCATAATTCTGCATCGTGTTGATGGCGTTCCCGCCCTCAGATGTCCCGACACCATTTTTCATGACGTGGCACCGGCTTCGTTTCCTTAAAGTCTCTTATAGATTGTTTAGCTTCCGGCACTTCCTGTTTCAGTAGAAGATGGCTGAAAGAAGGCATATGTAGTTAGACTATCCTTATTGCCCATAATCACATTCATACTGTAGAAGTTATTAAAAATGGCGGCGCTCAGTCTGAAACAGCAGAAACACGTTGAATCACCTACGTCGGGTTACGCTCAAGTGGACAAGCTGTGTTTATTCTGTGTGATGAAGTGTTTCCAGCTCCTCCTCCTCCTCCTCCATCAGCTGTGCTCTCTTCTCTGTGTCATCAGTCTTCACAGTAATGTTGTTTTTTCTGCAGATATTGACATGAAGAAAGACATCGAGACGTTAATAGCAGAGGAACGGGCTGATATCATCTTGAAATATGCTACGGTGAGGCTCAACACACACACACACACACACACACACACTGTTTTCCATCATTTCACCACAATCTTCAAGTGTGTGTGTGTGTGTGTGTGTAACAGCTCCTGTGTTATTTGTGTGTAGGAGGACGAGCTCACACGTGGTTAAAAACACCGACACACACTCTGAACAGGACGAAAGCGTGAATGTTTGTCTCTGCATGTGTGTTTGTGGGTGGATGTGTGTGTACTGACATCAATAACACACACACACACACACACTGTAATAACATGTTTGTGGTTTGAAGAGAGTGAAGAATAACCACACAATGAAAAACGGGCATGAAAATATTTAAAACAAATCGTGTTGATGCTGCAAAACAAACTCACTATATGACCAAAAGTATGTGGACACCCTGCTTCCTGTTCAGCCTGTTAAACAGAAAGTGTGCGATGGGATCAATCATGGGGTTAATCACGGACAATCAATCAATAATCAATACAATCATCAGCTGCAGATCTAGTACTGTCTATGCTGGCCTCACACTTTATTAGTCGCGGCGGCGACAGTGGCGGTTTGTTTGTTTCTGTGACAAAGTGTGCAGCGATGGAGATGACAGGGACCTGAGGGAGCGGCTGGACATGTGCAGAGACACACACAGCTGTTTATGCCCAGGAGGATTATGGGTAAAAGGCCAGTCTTTGATACCTGCAGGTGTCAGAGATTTTTTCGGGAAATATTAACTATTTAATGAATGTTTAACATATTATTTACTGTCAGAAATCCAGGGTCAGAGGCTGAATAGTAATTTTGAACAGAGCTGTTCACATTCTCTAAATACAAAGGAAAGGACTGAACACATGTCCCACAATCCTTTGCACTACAACATTCCAGTAGTGTTAAATCATCATCATAAGGATAAGGACTGCATGTAAATGTGATATATATGCAAACAAAGACTCACGTGTGATGTTAGTGGAGCAGGTGGAGGACTCACACCTGCACTCAATCCTCCACTCACAGCCCCCCCGCCCACACACACACATACACACACACAGCCGCATGCTGTCTCCAGCTGAGGCATCAGGACCTCGTGTCTCCTTCACATCTCCATCCAGTCTTACAAATGAGGTCTGACTCATTCAGTGAATGAATTTGAACTGTAGTAAATCAGCAGATTTCAACACACACACACACACACACACACACACGTCTCTGTGAGAGCAGTGAGTATTTTTATTCCTCTCACTTTCTGACATCACTCGTGGAGCCTCGGGGGGGGGGGGCATACCCCTCCTCGCTCAGAGCAGGAGCCTGATTGGCTGCAGGCCAGTCAACCAGACGGCCATGTTGTTATTCAGAGAGGCTGTGTGAGGATTAGTTCGCGCTCTGTTATGTCAACACTGAAACCAGATTGCTGCTTAAATGGATTTTCCATGATAAAAACATGACTGCTAAACTGTGGAAACTGTTTCTCTGCTTCTGCAGGTTCAGATGTTTCTGCTTTCTTTAACCCTCTGAACTCTCACGTGTGTGTGTGTGTGTGTGTGTGTGTGTGTGTGGAATAACAGAATAAAGTGATTTTAGGCTCAGACTCTGGAAGCATGTGTAATGTGTGATGCATTCAAGGACATCTAGAATGGATGCTTCTTCCTGTTTTTTGCATTTTGCTGCCGTTTAGACATCAGAATAAAATGTGTGTGTGTGTGTGTGTGTGTGCAGGGCCGGCAGGGCGGGGTGGAGATCGACCCATGGGAAGATGCCGACTACAGCATCTACAAAGTCATCGACCGCTTCGGCTTCATGCAGTGAGTCCATCTGTCTGTGCTGTGTGTTTCCATTCACGCCTCTGACCGCTTGTTTGTTTGTTTGTTTGTTTGTTTGTTTGTCCGTCAGTGAGGACGAGCTACCGGCCCCGACTGCACAAGAAGAGAAGGTAGAGAGGGAGACGTCACAGCAGAGGAGGGGAGGCGCCATGTTTAAAAAAAAAACTGATTCTTTGTTGTTCACAGCAAAAACAGCTGGAGATAGAGAGAGCAGAGAAATGGCTGAAGATGGTGAAGAAGTGGGACAAATACAAAAACAGTGAAAAGGTGAGGACGTTCAGAGCGGAAACAGGATGGAGGTGGGTGTATGAAATGACACACACAGGTTTGGTAATGAGGCTGAGGTGAGTTTAACTGTGTGGGAAAGCAGAAGTGGAACAGCACACACACACACACACACACACACACACACACACACACACACACCAACACACACACCAACACACACACCAGTCTGTGGAATCTGTCTCCAGGTCTTTGTCCCCAGCAGACTGACTGTCCTCTCTTCCTTCTCTTCTGTCTCTGCTGTTGTTCTCTCATTAGTTTTCTCTCCAGATGTTTAAACACTTCTCAGCAGATCACACACACACACACACACACACACACACACTTCTGTGTAAACGTGCTCGTAGGTGCTGACTCACATTCGTTTGTCCTGTCAGATGGTGAAGCGCGTGTACAAAGGCCTCCCCCTGCAGCTCAGAGGCCGGGCCTGGGCGCTGATGCTGGACGTGGAGAAGGCGAAGAAGGAGAACGAGGGCAAATATGAGGTACGCGGCCCCCAAAGGTCCCGCATCAGAGACGGATTTAAAAACATGCTGCTCCTGCAGGGAAAGTTAGCCTAGCTTAGCACAGCCAACATAATGATAATTACTAAAAACTGCAGGAGGAGAATGTTTATGAACATGATCACTGCGGCTCCACACGGAGCCGTTAAACTTTTTACAGACTGTTTCCATCCTGTGGTCACTTTCAGCTCTCTGCTCCTCCAACCAGCTGCACCTCCAGCTGGTTCTGCAGGACTAAAGTCTGTTTGAACCCCAAAAGCACAATTTTAGTTCAAGATATGAAACAAAATGTGAAAAATAAAGCTGAAAACTGACCAAGAACCACAAATCCAAAACATGAGAAAGGAGGTGACACGGACACACGGAGAGACCTTCAAAATAAAACAGGAAACCAGCAAAACAGGGCAAAATAAACCAGGAAGAGCAGAGTGTTGCCATGGAGACATGGTGACGTTCGGTTTGAGGTGTGTTCAGATCGTTGTGTGTGTTTGTGCCCTCAGAAAATGAAGGAGCAGGCCCGGCTGTGCTCCTCAGAGATCAAACAGATCGACCTGGACATCAACAGGACCTTCAGGAACCACATCATGTTCATGGATCGCTTCGGAGTCAAGTAAGTGTTTAAAGAAGCTGCAGATGTCCGGGGTGTGAACTTGGACGCAGTGTGTGAGAGGCGGGCGGGGTCTGCTCACACTGGAACCCGATCCGCCAGCGCGCTGATGTCACTGACAGTTTAATAGACCGCAGGCCTGCTCGGAGACGCAGTGGAAAGTCTGGGGCAGCGAAAGCTTTCAGTATTTAACAGGAGTTCAGCGGCACAAACAGACTTTATACAGAGACACTGCTGCACAGCTCTCTGCACACCGTTCTCTCCTTTACCTTCTTTTCCATGTTCAGTTTTTCCTCTTTTGTTTTTATTTGCTTAGTTTTTGTGTCATAAATTTGAACATTTAACAGCTGCTGCACTGATGACTTTAATAAAGAGTTTAATAATCTCTCCTCTTCCTCCTCCTCTTCCTCAGGCAGCAGTCTCTCTTCCACGTCCTCTCTGCGTACTCAGTCTATAACACAGTGAGTCTTTTTCTCCATTAAAATACTAACTGATAAAACTCGACATTTTCTTTTCATTGTTCCGCTCTGTCTGGATTCTTCTTCTTCTGCAGGAGGTGAGCTACTGTCAGGGCATGAGTCAGATCGCCGCCCTGCTGCTCATGTACATGAACGAAGAAGACGCCTTCTGGGCTCTGTCTCAGCTGCTGACCAACCAGAAGCACGGCATGCACGGTGAGACGTCACACACAGTGACAGAGCGGGAGCCTCTCTTTGTGGACTCAAACGCCTCGGCTTCCTTTTCAGGTTTTTTTGTCCCCGGGTTCCCCAAACTGCAGAGATTCCAAACGCACCACGATCAGATCATTTCCAAACTCCTCCCCAAGCTGAAGAAACATCTGGTGAGGTGACCTGAACTCTGACCTCCTGACAGGCTGATGCTCTGCGCTGACTCTCACTGTGTCTTACAGGACCGAGAGCAGATGTCTGCAGGGATTTACAGCACCAAGTGGTTCCTGCAGTGTTTCATCGACAGGGTGAGCCACACACAGATCAGAGAACTGAGCTTTCAGCTGGTACTTGAATGCATCATATGTGACACACAGTGCAGATCTGTGCAGAAAAACAACAAATTAGAGCCTAAAAAAATCACTAAAAACAAAAGTAACAACCAGCAAAAGCAACCCTGAAGCGCATGCAGACACCAGGGGGCGCTGCAGCAGCAAGAGCCCTCTGCATCAGGAGCTTTGTTATGAATTGAATTTTTACAGATATTCAGGCTTCAGTCTAAAGTATTTCTGCAGAAGAAACTTTCTTTCCTGAGAATCAGTGAAATGTTTCAGATTATTTTACTCTCAGCTGACATCTGAGCTCTGTGACATTAGAGCGGAGCATTGAGAGCTGTCAGGCCAAAGCTGTTATTAGCCTCCTCCATGTTTGCCCACAATCCTGTGGTGGCGGCGGTTTGGCAGCGTCGGGCCGCTGTCAGCACTTCCCCGTCCTGCCGGGCTCAGAGGGGCCTCTGAGGTCTGGGAGGGAACCAAACAAACCTCCTGACTCTCCTGCTGGGCTGCTGGCACAGAGCGCCTCACACCGACCCCATTTGTGTGTCTGTGACCCTGCAGACGCCGTTCACACTCACCCTGCGCCTGTGGGACATCTTCATCCTGGAGGGGGAGCGGCTCCTCACCGCCATGTCCTACACCGTCCTGAAGATACACAAGAGTGAGTTCAGCTCGGAGACATAAATCACAAACACACTGCGTTAGCGTCTCAACACACTGACACTCAGTGAGTCCCAACGCTTCCAGCGGCTCGTCGGTTTTTCTGACGTCTGAAATTGTGGGAAAATTTGCACCTTGTAATCAGCTACTGAGAGTCCGGACATGTTTAAACTGATTTCTGTGTTCTGAACAGGAAAGGATCATTTTAATGACACACACATTTACACATTTTACATTTTTTAATGTTAAAAAGTCAAATATTTGTGGACATTATTTGTTTTAGTAAAATTATAACTTTAAGAATAATTTAACTTTCCTTAAATTTCTTTTTTATATAACAGAAATACATTAAAAGAAACAAAACGTTTTTATATATTATCCTTAATCCCAAATCCTAATTTGCCATCATCATCATCTCAGAACTGAACTCTGAGATGTTTGATGTAATCAGAGACCTGACCTCTTGAGAGCTGATTTTCTTCTGCTCCTCTGTGTGCAGAGCGTCTCTTGAAAATGTCCCTGGAGGACCTGAGAGAGTTCCTGCAGGAGCGCATCGCTCAGACCTTCTTCTACAGCGACGACATGATCGTGGAGCAGCTGCAGGCCGCCATGACGGAGCTGCGAAAGATGAAGCTGGACCTCCCTCCTCCAGGTACGCCTCACCTGTAACATCTGTTCATCAAACCACTTTCTATAAAATCAAAAGCCACCCAGGAAGTCATGGTGGACTCACCTGTGAGCAGCAGTCTGACTCCTGAAAATGTGTTCCAGGGAAGCCTGAGGAGCTGCCTCGGAAGCCGCTGGGCCAGGAGCTGCCCGTGCTGCTGAGTCCGGTCCAGGCCTCCAGAGGGAAGCCGTCTTCAGCCAGCGGGTTCCCCCGAGCGGGCCTGAGCCTCCACATCATCTCCCACCAGCCTGACTCCATCTCCCCTGACCAGAGCCCCTCCAAAGACCCCAGGGATCTGGATGCTGCGGGCGAGGAAGAGGCTCCGCTGCCTTCGCCTGATCCCATCATCATCCACAGCCAGGCCCCGCTCACCCCCAACGGCTCCCCGCTGACGGGGCCCCCGCCTTACCAGCCCCCTGGGAGCCAAGCAGCAGGTCCTCCATCTCCCGCTCCTGATCAGGAGGGGGATGAGATCACCTGCTCGTTCTCCACGGCCTCTACAGACGACCCGGCCGCCCGCCGGATCCCACGGACTCTGTCAGCCCCCGTTTCCCAGGCCGCCTCTCCGGCTCTGGGTCTGTCCCAGTCTGAGAGCCTGTCGGCCGCAGAGCAGGCAGAGGACAGGTACCTGGCTCAGCTGCTGGAGCAGGCCTCCGCTCTGTCCTCCAGCAGGAACGACCACCAGGACTCAGAGGACGCGCCGGCTCCAAATGCCTCATGAAGACTTATCGGAGCAATAACTGCTTTAACGTGTTTTTACAGAAGGAATGTTATGAGAAAAGTGTTTTTGTAGAACGAGATTTCATGCAACGCGTTTGCGTTCTGTGGGTGAAAAACAGACACTGAACACAACAGCAGTGTCCATTTTTATCAAGCGCTTCAGAAACGTCCTGTATGTAAAAAGGACTTTTTAGGAATTTAGGAAATTTTACAGGAATTTGCCAAAAAATAATTTTTTTTGTGATTTTTTTCTTCCAAATTTTCAAATTTCTTTTTTTTCCCCAAAAGTGTCAATTTAGGTATTTTATTTTACAGAAGAGAAGAAGTGATACATTTATTTTTCTTTCATTTAATGGCCCAAACAAAGCATCATATTTGAAGCTAAACTCTGACCTGTTTGATAAAAATGAGCCCTGCTGACTCATCATAAGCTGTTTTCTGTGCACTCTGTTGCATCATGGGAGTCGTAGTCATACATCATGTTTCTCACTGCAAACTTCACCACTGTGATGGTCATCATCATCATCTTCCTCCACGGTCATCATGCGTTTCTTTCAATTCTTTTTCCCAGAATGCACCTCTCTCCACTCTCATTGTAGGCGTCACCCTTTACAACAGAGAGAAGCCTTTTTGTAGTTTTGTACTGCTCGTCTGCTCCCTCGGCCTTTGTAAAGCGTTTGCTAGCAGAGTTACAGTTTTATTTTTTGTACCGCCGTCTCGATGCCTTATTTGGATCGGCTTCAGTTCTTCTGTGGTTGAAGAGGAGGGACTCTCAGAAACCTCTGACATGGTGAGCTGGCTCACTGTTATGATTGTACACATTGAAACTCATTTTAAGGCTTTTGTTGTTTTTCTTGCTCTATAATTTATTGTTTTTTTTATGTTGTTGATAAAGACATCCGGGTTCATCTTCTGTTCATCGTCTTGAAAATGTTTTCGTGCTTATAAAGAACTGGATGATTCCTCTAAGGACTGTGCAGTGTTGTAGAAGCAGAGTCGGAGCTCTGTGCGTAGATGAAACGCTGCCATCTTGTGGTTGGTTTAGATTAAGACTGTCTCTAGATGTAGACTATAAGAGCAGAAAAGTTTTTTTTCTTCTTCAAATTAAGAACAGTGTTTAATTTAATGCCATTATTTTGAATCATGTGAATATCGAGTTTGTTTCAATGCTAAAACTGCAGATAATCCAAACAGTTTGAATAATTGTGTGTCCAAGTAGCTACAGATGAACAGATGTCTTTAAAATGTAAACATGGTTACAGTTCTGTTATCAGAGGAGTGTGTAGAAACCCTGGAGCTTAAACAATACAACTTTTATCTTTTCTCTGTGTGTTTTTTAAGTATTTAAAGTTTTTGATATCAAAGCAAACATGAACCTCTATTATTGAACTGAATTAACGTAATTTTAAGGTGGAATCAGAGCATAAATTCGTGAATGGCAGCATAACAATGATAATGAGATGTTTAACTTAACTTTGAAATTAAATGTAATAACATTTAAACAATTTCCTAAAAATACTTATAACTATAGCTGCTGTTGACCAAAGATTCTATAGCCAATCATAAGAAATACATTTAACCCGTTTCTTTCAGCTTTAAAGTGAACATTTAAAAAACATAATAGAAATATCAAGATAGAATAGAAACACACTCTATTGATCGCCGAAGGGAAATGACAGGCGCCACAGGCAGCCGAGCAGGTGGGGGGTTCAGTGCCTTGCTCAGGGGCACATCAGCAGCTACCAGCCCACCTCCATGTGTCCAGGGCTGGACTCGAACCGGCGACTTTCTGCTTCAAAGTCCAATGCCCTATGGACTGAGCTACTGCTACTAAATATATAAAGGCATGTAGATGCACACATATAGAGGTGGATGGCGCAGAGCAGCGCGCACGGACCGTCAATGCCCGTTTAAATATTTCAGTCTGCTCTATAGATTATTGTATGCTCAGCTCAGTTGAAGTCCTGGTTCAATGAGGCCGAATGTGCCCACACGGTGGCGCTGTAGTGCAGCAGTGTGCCGGGATGTAACAGTGCAGGACTCTGATTGGTGCGCTGTGCGTAAAACCAGCTCATAACGTGGAGAGTTTGGGCTCAGCGTGTCAGTCTCCTTTTCGGCTGGCTGACTTTGGAGGGTTCAGCTTTAACTCGAGGTTTGATGGAAAACTTTCGCTCCGTTCTTGTGTGAAGAGTTTGGATCCAAAGCCTCCACATCATGTCCACCAGCTTCTTGGTGAAGACTCTGGAAGACCTGAGTCTGGATTCAGGCTACGTGGCGGGGGACCCCTGTGCGTCTCTCAGCCTGTCCTCATCCGGCAGGTCGGGGCAGAGTCAGCCTCCACAGCGGGGCTCCTGGTGGCAGCACGCCGGCTCCCTGTACAGCAGGAACGGCAGCTGGGACACGGTGAGCACTCTGCCAGAGGAGGCGGCGGACATCCTGGCCAAGTGTCCCTGTCTGCCCGAGCTGGAGGAGTATCCCTGGACCGAACATGAGCTGCGGGAGGTCGTGCGTAAAGTCCCCGGTTCGGAGGCGTTCACCGTGCAGGCAGTCCACCGGCTGTCCGCGCTGCTCCGCAGGGCTTTGCTGCGGATCTCCCGTGAGGCGCAGCGGCTGAGTGAGCTCCACAAACGGTGCACACGTCTGGAGGTCCAGAGCGCAGTGAGACTGGTGCTGAGCTGGGGTCTCGCCGACAAGTGCATCTCATCCGCCGTGAAGGCAGTGTCCCTGCACTGCATGAGCTCCGGGGACACCGCGCGTCAGGCGGGCAAGTCCGCGCGCTGCGGCCTCAGCCTCTCCGTGGGACGCTTCTTCAGGTGGATGGTGGAGACACGGGTGTCCGTGCGCGTGCACGAGTACGCAGCCATCTGCCTGGCAGCGTGCGTGGAGAGTTTGGCTGAAGAAGTGGCCGCCCGGGGGCTGCAGGCGGCGAGGCTGAGCGCGGAGGAAGAGGAGCAGGAGGGGGGGCAGACCGGCGGGGCCACCGGCTGCCCGGTGACCGCGGAGCTGCTGGAAGGAACCGTGAACAACGATGCAGAGCTGTGGGGACTGCTGCAGGGGTACGAGCATCTCATATGTGGGAAAAACGCCAATGGTGAGTTCATCCAACAGCCGAGGGTCATTTACTATTATTATTATTAATAATAATAATGAAAAGTTACATCCAACATAATACAGCTTTGAAATCAACTCAACTGGATATTTAGTTGTGTAAAAGTTGGATTATTTGAAAAGAAAACATCCCAGGAGAGACATGACAAGTGAAACCTCACATGTTCAAACAATGTGTTTCCACATGACAGAAGTCTGCTGCTTCCATTGTCCCTTTCTGACCTCTTTTTCCTCCACATAATGACTTATGAGGAAATATGATGCAGCCTGAATGAAACATCTGAAATATGAAACTTACAGCAAACATCAAGCGGCTGAAGTCAGTCCTCAACATGTGGGACAAACCCTGCTTCCGACTGAATGATCGCATCAAATTAGCCAGAACGCAGATAGACTGATAATAATAATAAGACCCGGACAGGAAGCTGGTGTTTTGTGTACTAACAGATCCATGTGAGAGATCACAATCAACTCTCTGATTGTTCCTGCTGTCTGACAACAAGATACCAACAGGACAAAAAGCTCACTGACCATCAGCATCACAGTCAGGGCTTCCTCTCGTACATTTAACAGACAGCAGCATCAGCTACACCTTTTGTCTGCACGTCCTCATGGTTTATATTCCTCCTGTCATCATAAGTCTCAGAGGAGTAAAAGCAAAGCATGAAGACATAAAGCATCATAACCCTTCTGTATGAAGCACCATATATCTCTGCCTGCTGTAATACACCCCTCCTGCCCCACCCTCCCCTGAGATCGAACAGGAAGAAGCGGGTGAAGCAAAGCAGTGAGTGTTGTTAGCCTCTGACCCACACGGACGACACAAAGGAGCTCTCTTTCCCGCTCAGGCCGCAGGGCATGAAGCTCACAGCTATCAGAGCTGAACAAACAGGACACACACACACACACACACACACACACACACACACACACACACACACACACACACACACACACACACACACACACACACACACACACACACACACACACACACACACACACAC